>LNAC01000564.1:41093-72053 GCA_002007465.1 Ailurus styani | reverse complement strand
CCCCACCCTGCCCCTCAAGTTCCTCATATCAGAGAGATCATATGATAATTGTCTTTCTCTGATTGACTTATTTCGCTCAGCATAATACCCTCCAGTTCCATCCATGTCGTTGCAAAGGGCAAGATTTCGTTTCTTTTGATAGCTGCATAGTATTCCATTGTAGATATATACCACATCTAGAAGAGCATGAAACTTTTAATTTCAGGGTTGTGAGTTTGAGCTCCACATTGGGTATAGAGATTACTTAAATAAATAAACTTAAAAAAAAAAGTAAATTCAAAGGTGAGAGTTGAAAATACTGCATCTTCGGAACAAAGTTAATGCAGTTTAAAGGAGGATTTTACTAAAGTTTGCATTGGATTATTGTGGGCATGGAAAAGTTTAAGAGCATGATCCATGTAGGATTTCTTTTTGGTGGAATGATAATGCTGCCATATTTTACCTGTAAATTTTAATTGTGTCTTTCGTGAGAGGGTGGTTTTCGGTTTATGTCAACCATTTTGAGTTGGTTGGGCATGAATGATGCTGTTGCGTACGCAGAATTTTAACTTTACATTCTTGTATATTTCCATTTTAGACCTCTCGGGAACTGAAAGTTGCAGGAGCCATTGGTCCTTGTGTGTCTCTGAATGTGAAAGGACCATGTGTGTCAGAAAATGTAAGGAAATCATCCTCACCTCCTGTGCCCCAGGATTTAACCCATTATAACTCAAAAATGTCAGAGCAGGGTGATCTTACATCGTGCCACCTGTTGGGATGTGTCTGTGGTGAGGAGAGAAGGGTCAATTCTTAGGACCACAACTCTGAGAGGTGGCGTCATATCTGTCCATCTATCTGTATGGTCAGAGAGAGGCTCAAGGGGGTCAGATATCTTGCTCTGTGGGTCAGAGCTGATAGGAGCTAGAGCCCAGGTTGCCCTGACCTCTTGTCCTTGTCTGGGTCTCTGCCATTGAACCACAACATAATCTGTTTAGCAAGGCAAGTATTCAGCAAGAACCTTCAGGAATAAACCTCTGTGCTTGTCGCCCTTAGAGGTGATAGCTTTGTCTCACTTCTCAGAGACCATTTTGAGTTGGTTGGGCATGAATGATGCTGTTGCGTACGCAGATAGCTCTGTTCTTTGGGTAACAAATTTTTTTTTTTTTTTTTTTGGGTAACAAATTTTGAGATGATGTGAAGGAAGTTAAGTTACGGTAGGTGGTGAGGTGGCTTTGCTGGTGGCTCACTTCCTCTGCTTATACTTTAGCTGCCAGGAAACAAACCACTGGGTCCAGTGAGGCCTGTGCAGGGTGGTTCTGGGCTGGGGTTGTCTCCATCCTGTCCTTCCCTCATTGTCCTCTTCAATGAGATAGTAGTCTGTGGAGCCAGACATGGATACAAGGGCACAGATCTACCCTTGCCAGAGTCTTGTGTCTGGACACAGTATTTACTCGCTCTTGGATTCAACATCTTTATCCGGAAAGTGGGGATAGTAATAATACCTCACTTGACAGTGCTGTTGGAAGGGCTAAAGGAGTAAGTTCAAGTAAACTGCTTAGAAGAGCCCGTGGCACAATGGAGGCTCACTCCAGATTTCATCTTTCATATCCTCACTTTGCCTTTGTCAGCAGTGAACATTCATTTAGTGACTACTTTGGTTAACCTTTTGGTGAAGTTGCCAGAGGCAAAGTGATTTGAGAGAATATTCCTGTAATCCCTTGGGCCAGGCAGACAGCTGCCCCAAAGCCCATCTGAGGAGTCACCCATTATCCTGGTGTACTAAGGGACTTGTACCCCTAATTCCTGGTGGGGCTTCTGAAGGCTGCCCTGTTCCAAGATATGTTCCATACACTTAAAATCTGCCTTAGGAGGTAATTTTATGAATCAGTATATGAGCCGATTAGCTGTTCCAAGATCTGGTAGGGATCAGCCATGAGATTTTGAGAGGGGGCTTGGAGGATGCAAGGGGGGTGGGAAATACAATTCAATGTAGAGAGAAGCTTAAAGAAGAGCGTAAGGAGTTCCGTGTATGCACCATTTAGAGTCCGCACTTGTCAATATTTAGTCATACCTGCTGTTCTCTTTCTTTGCAATATTTGCTTTGTCTGTCTGGTCATTATCTGTCTGCCATGTTCACAATATTGTCCTTCACAGAACATTGGAACAAAAAGCTTCAGAGGTCATGACACTTAGTCTTTCAGTGTGCATCTTCTAAAATTAAGGATGTTCTACTGCGACATTATAGCAAACCTAAAAAAACAGTAATTTGCTAATATCATCTGTGTGTCTAGTCATATTCTTTCTCTTATTTCTCCCCAATACCCTTTGTAGCTGTTTCTCCCACCCTCTAACTAGTACTGCACCTAGCATTATATAGCCTTCAGTCTTTTATTTTTTAAATTTTTTTAGAAGATTTATTTATTTGACACAGAGAGAGAGATCACAAGTAGGCAGAGCAGTAGACAGAGAGAGAGGAGGAAGCAGGCTCACTGCTGAGCAGAGAGCCCGATGCGGGGCTCGATCCCAGGACCCTGAGATCATGACCTGAGCCGAAGGCAGAGACTTTAGCCCACTGAGCCACCCAGGCGCCCCAGCCTTAGTCTTTTAAAATCTGGAACAGTCTTCCTGTTCTGCAGAGTTTTTTGCTTTTTTGTTTGCTGACAGTGATTTGTGCCAAGCGTCTGTTTGTTCTGCAGAGTATTGCAGATTCTCAGTGTACTATCTGATCGTTTCCTTGTGGTAGATGTGAGTTGGTTACTACCCTCCCTGTGGTGTTTGCAAAGTGAAAGTTAGATTAGCGATTAGGTTTGGGTTAGACCTTTTGTCCACCACAGTTCCTGAGTGATCTTACGCCTTGTGTGTTTCTTCAACAGGCACTTCTGTCTGGTCATGTGTTAGTGGTGCTGAGTTAGACTGTGGAGAAGGTGATGACTGTCTCACGTCTTTCTATTATAAGGGCATGTTTCCTTTTTGCCATTAGCAAGAAATCTGTTGAATGAGATTGTAGCAAAATATGAATATCTTGTTTGCCAACAGCCTTTCACCTAATGGTTTAAGCGTCCATTGATTATCCTTACTTGAATCATTATTTAATTGGAGATTATAAGGTGATTTCCTGATTTTATCTTCATAGTTACTCTGGGAAAGATGGGTTAAGTACTTACATAAGGAATTTGTGTGTTAGTGAAAAAATGTACTTTTGGGGCTCTACAGGGTTTGTGGCCCACTCAGGCATTGTTCTCTTTCCTCTATCCATCTTGATTTCATTGGCTGGGCCCTGGAAACGAGCCTGACAAAAGACAGGTTTCACAAGAGAAAAAATTAACGCATGCATTGCACATAGACACATCGCATGTGCATTCTCAGTGAGGAGTAACTCAAAGGGGTGGTTAGAACTTGGGGTTATGTGGCATCTTGACAAAAGAACAGTAAATCTGTAGAAAAGTGACAAGACATGGGAAAGGCACTTTGAGCTCCTAGGGGTGACACACTGTGGAAAAGCAGATAGATGGGGGAGCTAATGGGAGAGAAGGATTGGTCTTAGTAGGTTTGTTTGTAGATTCTTGTACCATCTCTGGGCTGATAAACATCTTGAGTTGTTTTTGGTGATTAAGAATCATCCTGCCCTTCTTGGTAGGAAGAGGGCAGAGAGCTTTCTTATGTCTGCTGTTTTTAAATTACCTTCAGCTTAAAATAATCCTTATGTCAGAGTAGCATATTTTGTAATGGCATATACCAAATCCCTTGATTTGAAACTTCAAGAAGTTTCATCTATTAAAAATTGGATTGGTAGGGTGCGTGAGTGGCTCAGTTGGTTGAGCGACTGACTCTTGATCTTGGCTCAGGTCATGATCTCAGGGTCGTGGGATCAAGCCCTGAGTCAGGCTCCTTGCGTGGTGGGGAGTCTGCCTGAGAGTCTCTCTCTCTCCCTCTCCCTCTCCATCTGCTCACACTCATGTGTTCTGCCACACACCGCTCCCTCCCCCACCCCTTTCTTCCTTCTCTCAAATAAATAAATCTTTTTAAAAAAATTGAGTTGGTAGTATGGAGACAGGATCGGAGAAGGGATTGGCAAATCAGAAAAGAGATGCATGCAAGGTCCTTTTGCTTCTTTGCCATTTTCCCTGAGTGTGGCCCTTCACCTTCCAGCAGAAGTTACTTGCTGATTTTAGAAAAGGCCACTAGAAGAAAAGGCGGACATGCACAAATCCATCCATTTCACTATCTTCCTTCGGAAGTACTGATGAAACAGTATCCTCTCCACTCTCCACCTTAGAGCTGCTCTGTGATTTCAACTAACAATCTTCCCTTTCCCTCTGACCATCTCCTTCCTGAGACTGCTGGTTCTTTGGCCAGGTACAAAGGCTCCTGGCAGGCTTTGTAGAGGCCAGAGTGAGGCTTCAGCTCTGCTCAGCTGACTGTACAGTTTGGGTAGTGTACAATTCAGAGTCATAACAAAAGAAGTAGGACTGTCTCAAATGCATACTCATATAACTTACTAAAAAGCACAGTATTTTGCATTTTGATGAGTGTTAAAATGGGTAATATGGTTTCTAGAACAATAGAATGTTTATTTCAGAATCTAGTGATCTTCTTGGTTGACAATTAATTCTAGATACTTTTGATACCTGCAGCCTTTTCTTCTAGATGTCATGCTTAAAACAGCAGCGCTCTTCACATTTTAGTGAACTTTATCATTGGGAGTCCTTCAACTAGCAACCTTTATACCACTAAAATCCCAGTTCTCTTACAAAGAATTTATATGTAGCTTGGCATAAAGGAATTGGATTGAAGATTAATATTTAAAAGCTAACATTCTGTAACTATTTCTTGGGGTTTTTTTTGTGTGTTTGTTTTTTTAAGATTTTATTTATTTGAGACAGCATGAGCAGGGGGCAGAGGGAGAGGGAGAGCAGGCTCCCCCTGAGCAATGAGCCCAGTGTTTCCAGGACCCTGGAATTATGAACTGAGCTAAACGCAGACATTTAACCAAGTGAGCCACCCAGGCCCCTGTCCTCTTGTTGTAATAATAATGGTGAAACTTTTCAAGCTAAGCAGATAGTACCTTTTCTTTTCTACTGTTTACTTCTTTCCCAACCCTGACTTGATTCTTTCGCCAACTTCAGTATTATGTTCCACGTGTGTGGACAGAGGAGAAAGAGAGAGAGTGCACTATTTGGGTGATAGAATGGAAGTTGGTCAGAGTTCAAATATAAAAAGCTTAATTTTGGAATGCCAAGGTAGCTCAGCCAGTTGAACTTCTGACTCTTGGATTCGGCTCAGGTCATGATCTCAACGTTGTGAGATCAAGCCCCATGTCAGGATCTGCGCTCAGCGGGAACTCTACTTGAGATTTTCTCTCTCCTTCCGCACCTCCCCGAACTCACTCTTGCTTGCTCTTTCTCAAATAAATAAATCTAAAAAGAAGAAAAGCTTAATTTTAGAGTCCTGTAATAAATCTTAGCTCTTATTCCGGCTTGTAATTGTACTTTTTTAAGTTAAATTTAAATTTTCATTTGGAATGAGATCTTCTAAGTAGCCTACCATTCCCAGAGTCAGTACTTTTCATCAGCGGTTAACCACAGGAGTAGCTTTTTTGTTTTTGTTTTAATTCCTCTTCTCACCCCTAGGAACTTGGTGTGGGTGGCACAAGTCAGTGGAAAATCTGTGGCCTGGATCCCACATCTACGCTCGGCATCTACTTTGAAGTAGTCAATCAGGTGAGTTAGATTTCTTCCTGAGTATTCATGTCTCAGTGTTGTGTTTTCTTATTTATTACAGACTGGTGGCCTCTGGCTTCTTTCTGTGTGGACTGATGCTACTTTGGGTTTGTGTTTGCTTCATATCAGTCCAGCATGATCTTTTTTCTCCTTTCAGGGTTTGGTCAGAGTCAAACAGCTTATTGCTTTCATCACTTAAATTGTTAGATTGATAAGCTCATCAGAAGGGGAATGGCTTTTACCAGTCATCATAATATTTGTGAATTTTTGAATGTGTCAGTTTTTCCCCCAGTATTCTATTGTTAAAAAATCTTAATTAACAGAAAAATGAAAAGAATTTTACAGCAAATATTTGTATATCTACCACTCAGATTCTGTAGTTAACATTTTACTGTATTTACTTTGCCACATACCTATTTATCCATCAATTAATCTTATTTTTGATGCTTTTTTTCTGAAAAAGGGGGTGTGAGGGAGGGGCAGAGGGAGAAGGAAAGAGAATCCCAAGCAGGCTCCATGCCTAGCACAGAATCCTACATAGGGTTCGATCTCACAACCATGAGATCATGACCTGAGCTGAAATCAGGAGTCAGATGCTTAACTGACTGAGCCACTCAGGTACCCCTTATTTTTGATGCATTTTAAAACAAATTGCACTCCTCGGTGTCTTTCATCCCTAAACACTTTACCATGTGTATCACTTACTTGAATGTAGTATTAATCCTGAATATGGTTCCTTTTTTTCTTTTTTTGAGGTAAAAGTTATGTACAGTGAAATGCCCAGATTTTAAGTGTACCGCTCAGAATGCATCAAGAACTGCATTGTCACCACTGTGTCAGTTGTTTTAGGAAGAGCACAATGGGCTCTGTGACCATTTGTGTTTGAGTCGTGCCTCTAACAGTAACCAAATGTGTGGCCTGTTGCCTGCAGCACAACGCCCCAGTCCCCCAAGGAGGCAGAGGTGCCGTCCAGTTTGTCACGCACTATCAACACTCCAGCACCCAGAGACGCATCCGCGTGACCACCATTGCCAGAAAGTGAGCAGTCCTGGTTTTCTTTGTGTTGAGTCCCTGATGTTTTTCCTTTGAAGAGATAATTTAGCATCTGTTAGTTTATCTTTGTAATTCCATTGAATGATTCTCACCAATCCTGACCGGCTCATTTACTCAGAGGAGGAGGAGGAGGAGACATTGCTGGCCAACCTAGTTAGGCCTGCAGGCACTCGCCTGGAAGCATCCTCTTTCGGTAGGAATAAATTCATTAAATATTAATTTTTATTCTTGTCAGATAAGTTACCCATAAATACATCCGCCTTGTAAAAGATTCAAACAGCTCATAAGTGTATAAAGATTGGGTCCTTTACCCGCTTTCCCCAGAGGTGAAATGCTATTACTGCATGGCTGTTCACGTGCCCATTTCCTTGGAGTTCTGTACTGTATGTGTGTATAATATGCATGTGTGGCTTCTTACGTTGGCGTGTTTGTACATTTTTCTCGGTAATGTGTCAGGGACATCTTCCATGTCAGTACATACGAGCTGCTCCTTTCCTGTAGTGGCTGTACAGCGTTGCATGGTTTGGATGGAATGTGTCACTCTAAATCCTAAAAAGGGATTTCAGGTCCTCTCTTTCTTCCAACAGTGGCGTGTTAATGTGTTTAGGTCTTTGTGTACACTGAGTATTTCTCTCCAGCCACTTCATAGAAGTAGAATTTTGTATCCTGCAAAACTACTCTTCTAAGAAGTGAATTTGTATTCTCCCTGATAGCGTAAGGAGAGTGTCCTGTTTTCTCATTGATAATATTATCGATCTTTAACATGCCAGTATAGAGCAATTTGCCATGTCTATTTGTATTTTTCTGTTTATTAATGGGATGAACACTTTTCATGTTTATTGGCCATGTATATTTCTTCTGTGACAGCCTTTTCCCATTTTGTAAAACCTATTTCTTTGTCTTGTTCGTTGACTTACAGGGACTTTTTATGTATTCTGGATATGATTATTGTTTGTTGTTCATATCTGTTCCTGGTCTGTCTGTTGTCTTTCAGTTTTGTTCGTAGTGTCTTAATCTGTCTAGAAAACTTTCATATATGCGTTAGTTCTCTCTGCCATCGATATGATGTGGAAAGTCATTTTGCGAATTGGTAAACATACATATTTTTGCAAGATTGACCTAGAGGAAGGGACTGGAGACTTAGGTACCTTTAGGATATCTACTCTCATGCTGTCTTATAGAGCTGTGGGAAGTTCTCTGTAATTTTTCCTTTGCTCTTAAAGCCTTTAGAGATCACATGAGGGTAAATGAAAACATATGTAAGACGCCTGTGATTCCTTACTGACATTACAGTTCGAATCTATATTACTTTAGATAAAGGAGAAGGACTTAGGTTTCTTTATCTTCGCGGAAAGCTGGTTTTCTGGTCTCTCCTGAAGGTAAGCGTGGCACTGATTCTGGAATTGTCAGTTGGGCAGATGCGCAGAGCCAGCTCAGGCACATAGAAGCAGCGTTTGACCAGGAGGCTGCAGCGGTCTTGATGGCTCGGCTGGGAGTGTTCCGTGCGGAGTCTGAGGAAGGGCCTGATGTGCTCCGGTGGCTGGACCGACAGCTCATCCGGCTGGTGAGTTGGGAACTGTGGCACCAGTCGTAATCTCTGCTCTGTGTTTGAGAAGAGAACACTGGCACATACACCTGTGATTTCATATAGTCAGTCAACAAGCACTTTGTGTTGCTTACCTTATGCCAAACGCTGAATGTTCGGGGAGTGATGTAAGGGAAGTATTACCCATGCGTTTTCCCCTCAAGGGCTTACGTTACCATGGGGAAGAAACAACATGCACAGGACATTTGGAGAAGGATGCAAATGTGTACAGTAAACTGTGTACAGTAAAGGTTGATTTCGATGAGTCCCTGTGAGAGCTGTGGTTCTATATTTTCCTTCCAGATCTTACAAATTTTTTTTTTAGCAGTAGGGATCTGTGACCCATCCGTTTATCAGGAGAGATAAACCACACAGTAATTTAAGCAGGGAAAGCATGAACAAGCTTGTGGGACATGGCTGTGCATTTCAGCTTATGCTGGGCAGCCGGAGAGACCATGGGAGCACAGGATGGTAGGGAGAAGCAGTGAAGGTGTGGCTTAATTGTAGACCGCTTCATTTTATTTATGAATTTATTTTAATGTTTACTATTGAAATGTTAACATACAGTATAATTTTAGCTTCATGTGCACTACACTGATTTAATGATTCTATTGGAATGCCTCGATTTTAAAGTCAAATTTAAAGTCGATTTTTAAGTCACCACTTAGGTGTGATTTTTAAGTCACCACTTAGGTGTGATTCTCAAGCAGGAGCCTGCCATCAGCATGATGCTTGTGTTTACATTTACCATTACTATGTGAGATAAACTGGAGGGTGAAAGGCTACTGACAGGGAGACCAGTGGAGGATTCTGGAGGCTCAAGAGAGCTGAGACCACGGTCGTAATAGGACAGTTGGAGGGGAAGGAAAGTTTGGAGTCAGGATGTATGCTGAAAGAATTGATAAAACTTGCTCAAACTCTATGGAATCAGAAACCAAAAAATTAACATTGACTTAAGTTTTGAGTGTGGGTGACTGCAAAGATGATGGAGAGGTAAAAGAACTGGAAGATGGGAAAGGGTGGAGGGAGGCATGATTTTTTTTTTTAATGTGATAAAGAGTTGAATTTACTTTATTCATGAACTTGTGAAAGTATGTCTGAGGGAAGCTCTTCTGTAGTTGGGTGGAAGTCCCGACAGGAGCTAAGGTTAGAGGCAGCACAGGTCAGGGTCGGGCAGGGATGGGGGCAAATTTATATGACATCTGTCTGGTTCTCCTGTTACATGTAGCTGAAGCAGTGAGGATGGGCGCAAGGGGCCAAGAACTAGCCTCCGAGAGACACACAGTTAGGACAAAGGGAGATGAAGGGCTGTGAAACAAGACAGAGAAGGATCAGTTGGAGAAGGTGCCATGTTAGTGGCTGGAGGAGAACTTCACACACTTTGGGGGAGCCATTTGACCTGTGGTGCTGGGGAGTCCAGGAAGTTGAGAGTCGTACCAGGTCATCAGACTTGGTAGGAGAGGGTAACTGTCAGAGATGGGCTTTCTTTCAGTGGCAGAGGGTTCACTTCACTAGTGGCCAGAGGAGATGTATGAAACAAAGAGGAAATAAAAGCAGAAGAGAAAATGATGTTCAGAAATTTGTCTTTGAAGGAAGGAAAAAAATTGAGCTATAGTGTCGCAGACTTAGGGGCTTTTCCTATGGAAGAGGCACTGGAGAGCTCCTCAAGCCACTGACTGGTCAGAGCAGTCCTCCGGCAGCATCACCTAGGAGCTGGTTAGAAATGCAGGATCTCGGGCGCCTGGGTGGCTCAGTGGGTTAGAGCCTCTGCTTTCGGCTCAGGTCATGATCTCAGCGTCCTGGGATCGAGGCCCGCATCGGGCTCTCTGCTCAGCAGGGAGCCTGCTTCCTCCTCTCCCTGTCTCTCTGCCTGCCTCTCTGCCTACTTGTAATCTCTCTNTTTTAAAAAAAAAAAAAAAAAAAAAAAGAAATGCAGGATCTCTCCAGCTCTGCAGAATCAGAATCTGTGCTTAGCAGCACCCTGGGTGATGGGTCTGCCTGGCTGTGCTCGAGAAGCTCTGGTCCGGCACTGTCAGCCACTCAGAGTTGAGACTGGATTGGAGCTCTCTTACTGCAAGCATTTTTCCAGGTGACACTGACTTGCCTTTTTTTTCCTCTTTCTCTCTCTTTTTTTTCCTTTTTTGCTTTTTTCTTTCAACAGTGTCAGAAGTTTGGACAATATAACAAAGAAGATCCCACTTCTTTTAGGTTATCAGATTCTTTCTCTCTGTATCCTCAGGTAAGTAATATATATATTTTTAAATAACTAGAGAAGAAGAAATTATGTTAGAAATAAAACTCTCTGCTCTCTGGCTGAAGGAAAGACTTGGTGGGTTTTGAGGCTCCCAGCTGGTGATGAAGGTTATTCAGTTTGGGACAGACACTGTATCTGTATGTGAGATAGTGCCTCAGCCCTGCAGAAGACAGAGATGGCACGCGGAAAGAAGATAGTGGCTCCCCAACTCCCATGAAGAGGCAAAACAGGGTCATTGCTGAAGGCCACAGCAGAACCTCTTCATTTGTTGAGGTTCTGGGCCGGCAGCTACCTCAGCGGCCACTCAAGCAAATGAAGCACCTGTGAAGGTGAACATAACAAAATGAGGCCACAGTTAATGACAGATATTTAACAATACCTGTGTAGTGATGGTGCTGTCATACCTGGGAATGAGAGGTAATAAGCAGCTCCTGTAAATAACCGCGCTGCATGTGACCCAGCCATTTGGGGGCCATCGGACAGTGAAAGGAGGGATGGAAGTGGACACGGTGTGAAGCCGCTGTCAGGAGTCTGTATTTACCTCTCCTGCCATCCATCCTGATCTGTAAATGAGGAAGCTGGAGCTGGGCTCAGCGGGTGGTTGTGAGGATGGTTGTGAGGCGGAAAGAGTGTTGTCCGCAGGGCCAGGCACCTGTGGAGCCCTGGGTCAGTGTGGGCCCGCTCCGTAGCTGGGGCCCCTTCATGGGCGCAGCTCTCCCGGAGTTGGAAGCAGGGCCAGCCCTTTTCCCTTCCCTCAGAGATGCCTTAATGAGGAATAAGTAGAGAGCAGCAAACTTTCATTTTTAAATCCATTTCTGAGCACTCAGATATCCTAGCAGGTGTTATCCTTTTGACTTCTCAGCTTGGAAAGTGGACACAGATTTCAGTCATGATGTTGTATAGCTTGAACTCTCAGGGTTAAAAGGGGGCTTTGGAGGTCACTTCCCCTGACCCCCGGGCCCAGGGCAGGGCTCTGTGGTCCCTGATGCCCACCCCTGTGGCCTGTGCTAGGGCAGTTGAGGCTGCCCAGTGTTGCAGAGGGTGCCCTGGGCCTGCCAGAGCTCGCGCGGGGTTCCAGCAACTGGCTCTGCCACTGCTCATCCCGGAGGGGGGTCCCGAACCCCAGTGCATGTTGGTTTCCTCTTTACAAGGACAGACTGGGTCTGGAGATGTGGTTTGCCATTTCTTTAAGATTGTGGACTCCTTTCTTTGAGAGGAGCCTCTCAGAAGCCAGCACGTAAGCAGATAGACTTGAGCTGCTCCAGTTGTGCGCACACGCCACTCTTAGCACCAGGTGCTGCCAGAGCACCTTCCCCTGCCCCCCATCTTGGGCCCAAAGGATGTGCTCAGAGCGAGACTCGGGAGCCAGATGCCTGGAATGACACGGTTCCGCCACTCAGTGTGAGTGGCTTTGGGCAAGTTGCCTACCCTGCAGGTTGCGCACCCATAAGCCAGGGTGGTAAGAGAAGCTGCTTCGTGGCTATATTAGAAGAATCAAATTATTCTTTCAAGTGCTTTCTGCCTTGCACAAGGTGTGTATTGACTACGAGCCATGATTATTATGTAGGAACCAGTGGTTCAATATTTGGAGTCTCAGGAAGCATTAAACTTCTCAAGGCAGGGCGCCTGGGTGGCTCAGTGGGTTAAACTTCTCAAGGCAGCCCATTTTCGTGTTCTGGCACCTCTTTTTCCCATCGTGGGGCTTGAACTATGACCCTGAGATCAAGACCTGAGGTGAGATGAAGAGTTGGACCCTTGGGTTGTCTGGGTGGCTCAGTCGGTTCAATGTCTGCCTTTCGGCTCAGGTTATGATCCCGAGGCCCTGGGATGGAGGTCTGCATCAGGCTCCCTGCTCAGCAGGAAACCTACCTCTCCCTCTTCCTCTGCCTGCCACTCCTGCTGCCTGTGTGCGTTCGCTTTCTCTGTCAAATAAATAAATAAAATCTTAAAAAAAAAAAAAAAGGAGTTGGACACTTAACTGACTGAGCAACCCAGGTGCCTCATTTTATTTTATTTTTATTTTTTAAGTATTGACACCTCTTTAGATTGAGCGAATGATCTCAGGGTAAAGAACACACCTCTCCAGCCTCCTCTCTATCCCTCTCTTCCCTCCACTCCTGATGCCTGAGTCCTCAGCTCTCCAGCCTCTCATCCGTGACTGCATCTGGGGTCCCCTCCTTCTGGCCTCCTCATGCACATCTTTCAGACCCCAGTGGCTTGGGAAGCCTCCTGCTGCCCCTCCATCCACACCCCATCCTACTCGTACTTTCTTGTTTCATGCTCACAGCTTTTTATTGTGGCTGCCCGGAGTGTGTGCCTCTTCCTCATGGCACTGTGGCCTCTTTAGAGCAGACGTTCTGTCTGCAGCCTGGCCCAGTGACTCCAGAAATAAATGCTTCTTTTTTTTTTTTTTTTAAAGATTTTATTTATTTATTTGACACAGAGAGAGAGAAATTACAAGTAGGCAGAGAGGCAGGCAGAGAGACAAGGAGAGGAGGAAGCAGGCTTCCTGCTGAGCAGAGAGCCCGATGCGGGCCTCGATCCCAGGACGCTGAGATCATGACCTGAGCCGAAAGCAGAGGCTTTAACCCACTGAGCCACCCAGGCGCCCAGAAATAAATGCTTCTTTGCCTTTCCCCCTTCATGTGAAATCTTTGACATACCCACAGGACACCTCCCCCTTTCTTAGAAATAATGTTTATAATGGTGGTGAAAAATACATAACAAAGTTTACCATCTTAGCCATTTTTCAGTGTGCAGTTCAGTAGTTTTCAGTATATTCATATTGTTAGGCAACAGATCTCCAGAACTTTTTTATCCTGCAAAACTGAAACTGTATTTATTAAACAACAGCTTCCCGTTTCCCTCTTCCTCCACGCCCTGGTACTATCATTGTACTTTCTGCTATCAGGAACTCAGAGGCCTTTGTCTGAAAGTTTGGCTTCTCTTTTAGAGACCTAAGGCAAGCTCTCTGTCTGGGTGTCTAAGAAAGTTACAACTGTATGCATTTGTCTTTTATTTATGCAGTTCATGTTCCATCTTAGAAGATCTCCATTTCTCCAAGTGTTTAACAACAGTCCTGACGAGTCATCATACTACAGACACCATTTTGCCCGACAGGATCTAACCCAGTCCCTCATCATGATCCAGCCCATTCTGTACTCCTATTCCTTCCACGGGCCGCCAGAGGTGAGGTTTACAGGAATGCTTTTGTCAGAATGGGAATCACCTAATATGGGTTGCTTTTTTTTTTCTAACAAGTTTACTCTTAGAGCAAAGCTGTAAAAAAAGAAAATTTGGAATCTTTATAGTAGTTTAACATTATTTCTGAGTATTAAAAAATATACATAGGGGAAAGTCACAGGACATATAAAGAAATCTATAATCTGTAGAAGGCAGGATTATATATTTAAAAAAAACTTATAAAAATATCTAGGTACTTTTTTTTTTCCAATTACTTTGGCCCAGTAATTCCGTGTCTTGTGCCTGAAGGAAATCATCTTACATACAGAAAAAGCTTTGTTCAAAGAAATAATAAAATGAACTATTATAATAGAAGATTAGAAAACAATCCAAGTGTTTAATAGTAGGAAAATAAGTAATCTAAGAAATATTTACAAAATTTATGTAATGTGATAAAATACTAAAATGTTACGTGAATCCTGGGGTCATGAGTTCAAGCCCCATGTCGGGCATGGAGGTACTTAATAAACTAAAAATTTAAAAAAAGAGAGAAAGGAAAAAAAAGATGCAAGCATTGAATTTAATTATTTTAGAAAGGGGGGCAGTACCTGGCTGGCTCAGTTGACTGAGCTTGAGACCCTTGGTCTCTGGGTTGTGAGTTCAAGCCCCTCATTGGGTATAGATGTTACTAAAAAAAATAAAGTTAAGTGAAAAAAATCAAAATAGAAATGTTCCTAAATTATGTACTTTTTAGCATACAGGATATGTGAAAATAAATGATGAATATTTCTTGGACTTGGTACAAATTTTCAAATTTGCCTTAACAAGTACATTACTTTTATTATTAAAATAGAAATTATAATAAAATGTGTTCTGTAGGAACTTTTAAAACTCCTGTTAAAAGCTGTTCTTTTTCATATAGGCATCACTGTTGTGTCGTCTACAGCAATAGACCTGAGAGATTGTGTCTCCAGTAGATAAAATACATTTCTAACACAAAACTGAGAACGTTGGGAATTACCTCTGGTTCCTGGAGCAAAAGATGTCCTTAATCTTTTTCCCCAGTTGATGAGGGATTATTGGAGCCTCTTTCTTTCTTTCTTTTTTTTTTTTTTTAAAGATTTTATTAATTTATTTGTCAGAGAGAGAGGGAAAGAGCACAAGCTGGCAGAGTGGCAGGCAGAGGCAGAGAGAGAAGCAGACTCCCCGCTGAGCAAGGAGCCCAATATCGGACTCGATCCCAGGACGCTGGGATCATGACCTGAGCTGAAGGCAGCTGCTTAACCAACTGAGCCACCCAGGCGTCCATGGATCCTCGTTCTAATACAAAGTTGATACTTAGAACTTCTGCGTCAGGGAGCAAAAAGCAGAAGTTTCCTTAAAGATGGAGGGAGCCATTGTGCCGGGTGCCATGCATCAGCAGCTTGTAACTGTTGTGTTTACACCCCAGGTGTGGGGTTGGAGTGGTCGCCATGTGGGAACAGGGGCAAGACTAATGCCATCTCTCTCCCTTCTTTTTCAGCCAGTGCTGTTGGACAGCAGCAGCATTCTAGCAGACAGAATTTTGCTGATGGATACTTTCTTCCAAATTGTCATTTATCTTGGTGAGGTAAAAAGATACTAATTTTTTTCCTTAGTATTGTTTTGGGTTTCTTTTTATTAACTTAGGTTTTTATGACATTTGAAATACTTTGGGCTTAGAAGACCCACTGTTTATTAGAATGAGTATAGCAGTAAAGTCTTTTTTTTCAGGTCCCTGGGGGTATTTGTATGTTTAGTAATTTTAATTATATTTGCTGTAAATAAATCTCAGGTGATCCTTTTAAATCACTCTAAAATCCTTTAACTGAGCATTACGTTCATGGATAAATTGCTCTCCTTCTGTTGTCCATTCTTTACCTTCAGTAAATTGCTTTGGTGATTGACTTGACTTCTAGTCTCTGTATACTAGATGTGATTTCAAATGTCCCACAAAGGTATACATTGTATTTCAAAATTCCCTTAATAACTTAGGATGAATTAAAATTCTGATACTAATATGCACTTTATAGTTTTTAACTTTTTTCAGCATATTAACACCCATTCTGCTAGTCGCTTGCCCATTGGGTGCCAACTGCTATTCCCACTGATTTCTGTAGGAGCAAGAATCATGATGTAGGTTTCTTTGACTTCAGCTGAGCCCTTAAAGACATTCTGACCACAACCTCCATCCTGTTTGTTCACACATTTATTGAGTATCGTCTGTGTGCAATGCAAGTGATGGGTTCTAAAGACGAAGTCTGACATGGTTTTTACCCCCAAAAGCCCCTTGTCTGCTGGTTGTGGGTGTTCTGATGAACCCTTGGACCCAAACAAGCTTATGGGCATTTCCTCTGTGCCGCCAGTCAGAAATTAAGACCTGGAAGATGTTACTGGAAACTCCGAGAAGGGGAGAGCAGGCTGCAGAAGGAAGCACCTAAAGAGAATCCTCCTTCTGGTATCAGACTAACAGTTGTTTTTAAAACCCATCGATCACTTGTTACATCCTCTTGCTCCATTCTCCCTCTCCACTGTTTTCTTTTTTAAGTGTTCCCTAAATAACACATGAAAGCACTTCAGGTTATTTATAAAGCTGTGTTAATCAGTCAGCGAATATTTTTGATTTCCCGTGTGCACAAGGCATTTTCTAGAGCTGTTGCCAGTGGGGATAAAAGAGGGGGAGACATGGTGTCAGCTGAGATGGGGAGATTGGCTTTACCTTCCACACTCTAGTACATTGCCTTCTACTTGCCTTCTGAACATCACGTATTGATTCTTGCAGCTTTTCTCTCTCCCACCAAGAGTATCGGAACTCAGAGCCTAGGGCAGTTGGGAATAAGTCTGTGTGAGACTGGGCACTGGAGTTGGACGTAGAGGAGTGCCCCTAGAGAAGAGAAAGGGGAATGGATTCCGTGTAGGAAGCCAACAAATCCCTTTCCCTCCCAGCTGGGAAGGACATGGGAGGCTGGACCTGGTGATGCCAGTGGGAATGAAAAGGCAGGGTGGCTCCTTGGGATGGCTGTACTCCGGGCGTTTTCAGCTAGTTGGTATGTGCAGTTAGAAAGGGAGGAGTTGTGACTGCTGGCTCTGATGTTTCTGGGAGAACTGTGTAGGTGGGGGTGTCCTGGCTGCACCTCTGTGCTTACTCATACTTATCCTGCCCAGCTCCCCTTTGCTACCCGCTGCAACTCATCATTCTTGACATGACTTCTTCCCCAGAAACAAGTTCTGGGCCATAGTGGGAGTGTTAGAATGTCAAGAGTGTCAGAGAAGACTATTGGTTCCAAAACAATGGTTTTGGTTGGTTTGTTTTGGTGCAGACCATAGCCCAGTGGCGTAAAGCTGGGTACCAGGACATGCCTGAGTATGAAAACTTCAAGCACCTCCTGCAGGCACCACTGGATGATGCCCAAGAGATTCTGCAAGCACGCTTCCCAATGCCACGTTACATTAACACGGAGCACGGAGGCAGCCAGGTGAGTGAGCTGAATCCCAGCTCTCGTGTTCTGGTGGTTTCATGAGGTCTGTGGCTATAAATCCAAACTGCGTGGTTAATATTTTATGTGGTGACATAAACTGACATTCAGGCAAACTTCCAAACATGACTTCTTAAATGAGTGGTAAAAATACGTTAATGTGAAAGTAGAGGACTGTCAAAATAAAACACATGCTTCATGCTTCAGGAACCCTAATAAATGGAGAGTCATTGGCTTACACTAAAGAAATGGGTGCGTTTGTGGTAAAAAACAAACAAACAAAACTAGTTTAACAAAAGAAATGTGATTAAAAAAATTTTTTTCTACTACACTAATATTAATATCACTTGTAATATTTAAATCTTTTGTGTTTTTAAAGGCTCGATTCCTTTTGTCCAAAGTGAACCCATCTCAGACACACAATAACCTGTATGCTTGGGGACAGGTAAGAAATTGTCAGGTCTCTGGGGAGGCCAGGCTTCTTTCTGAAAAACTAGTTACCAAATGGATCCCTTTTGGTCTTAGAGACAGAATAACTCAGGTATTTTGCTGGGGGGAAAAAACCTTTCAGTAAGATAGCTGAGGCGGGAGGGAGCACCTTGTGTGGCTCCCCCTCTCAGACCAGAGGACAGATCTCTGTAGCGTGACCTGCATTTGGCTCTCTTCATAGACACAACAGCAGCTCCCCAGACCCCTCTTCCCACCCCCACACCCCGACCCCACTTGTCTCTCTCCCAAGGGCGTGGGGCAAAAGCATCTCCTGCTCACCACTGGCTCTCTCTCCTCACTTTACAGCCTCTGTATCCTTCTTTATCTAATTATTCCCAACATTTAGGTCTCTCCCAGGTCTTTTCTTTCACTGTTTTCTTATTACATTTTTGAAAATTAAACTTTCTTTTGAGGTAATTGTAAATTTACAAGCAGTTGTTAGTAATAATACAGAGAGATTCCCTGTGCTCTTCACCTCCTGTCCCCCAGTGGGAATATCTTGCACAACCGGAAGGCAGTATCAGTCAGGATATTGACATAGATATGGTCCAGATACACATTTCCATCACCATAAGGATCTCTCATTTGCCCTTGTGTTAGTCACCCTCACTTCCCTCCTGCCTCCACCCCTTCCTTAACACCTGGCAACTACTGCCGTGTTCTGCACTTCTGTGATTTTGTCAAGAATATTATGTATGTGACTTCGTGTGGTATGTAGTCTTTGGGGACTGGCTTTTTTCCTTCAGCATGATTGTCTAGAGATTCATTCAGGTTGTTGCATGAATTGATACTTTGTTTCTTTTTACTTGCCAAGTAGTATTCTGTGGTATTGATGTATTGGGGTTGTTACTGATGTGCTGTAGTTGTTAAATCATTCAGCCATTGAAAGATATCTGAGTTGCACACAGTTCCTGGCTACTAGGAATAAAGCTGCTAGAAATAGTCACGTACAGGTTTCTCATGAACAGAAGTCTTCCTTTCTCCGAGATAAATGCCCAGGAGTACCTTCGTTCAGTGGTACGGTAGTCACGTGATTAGTCTAAGCAACTGCCATATTGTTTTCCAGAGTGGACTGCCTCCTTCTGTATCCCCACTACCAACGTATGAGTGATCCATTTTCTCTACATTTGAGAAGCCTTGCCAACATTTGATACTGTCATTATTTTGATTTTAGCTATTCCAGTAGGTGTGTAGTGGTATATAACACTGTGGTTTTAAATTACGTTTTCTTAATGGTTAATGATGCTGTGAGCATCTTTTCATGTACTTCTTTTCCATTTTTTTTTTAATTTTTTTAAAAGATTTTATTTATTTATTTGACACAGAGAGAGATTAGATCACAAGTAGGCAGAGAGGCAGGCAGAGAGAGAGAGGAGGAAGCAGGCTCCCCACTGAGCAGAGAGCCCGATGCGGGCCTCGATCCTAGGACCCTGAGATCATGACCTGAGCCGAAGGCAGAGGCTTTAACCCACTGAGCCACCCAGGCGCCCTTCTTTTCCATTTATATATTTTGTTCAATGAAATCTTTTGTCCATCTCATAATTAGATTATTGCTTTTTTTGCTGTTGAGTTTTGAGTTCTTTATATGCTCTACATGCTGACCTTTTGTCAAATATGTAATTTGTAAATATTTTCTCTTACTTCTGCCTTGTCCGTATGTACATCCTCTTTACAGGGTCTTTTGCAGAGCAAAAGTGTTTAATTTTTATGAAGTCCGCTTTATTAGTTTTTCCTTTTATGGGTTGTACTTTTGGTGCCAAGTCTGAGAACTCTTTGCCTAGCCCTAGGTCCCAAAGATCTCCCACATTTGTTTGTCTAATTTTACATTTCCATTTCAGTCTGTGATCCATTTTGAGTTAATTTTTGTAAAAGATGTGAGGCTTAGTTTAATTTTTTGCATATGGATGTCTAATTGCTCCAGCACAATGCATTTGTTGAAAAGGATGTCTTGCTTCCATTGAATTGCTTTTGCATTTTTGTCAAAGGTTAGCTGATCATATTTGTTTGAGTCCATTTCTGGGTTTTCTGCTCTGTTATGTTGATCTGTGTTTCTTCCCTCTATCAATACCACAGTCTTGATTACTGTAGCTGTATAGTAAGTCTTCAAATCAGGTAGGCTGATTTGTCCAACTTCTTCAAAATTGTCTTAGCTATTCCAGTTCCTTTGCTTCTACATAAGAATTTTAGAATAATTTTGTTTATGTCTTTAAAAAATTGCTGGGGGGGCACCTGGGTGGCTCAGTGGGTTAAAGCCTCTGCCTTCAGCGCAGGTCATGATCTCAGGGTCCTGGGATCGAGGCCCGTGTCAGGCTCGCTGCTCAGCAGGGAGCCTGCTTCCTCCTCTCTCTCTGCCTGCCTCTCTGCCTACTTGTGATCTCTTGCTCTCTGTCATATAAATAAATAAAATCTTAAAAAAAAAATTGCTGGGATTTAAAATTACATCAATCTTCTGTACGATTTGGGGAGAATTGACATCTTTACAACATTGAGCCTTCCGATCTGTGAACTCAGTTTGTCTCTCTACTCTGTTTTGATTTCTTTCTTTAGTGTTGAATGTTTTCACTTTTTTTTTTTTTAGGAATTGTGATTGATATTATAGTTTTGATGTCAGTACCCCACTGTTCATTGCTAGTATATAGAAATACAATTGATTTTTGTATATTTATCTTATATCATGTGACTTACCTGAGCCAGTACTTCTGGGAAGTGTTTTTTAGGTTCTTTGGGATTTTCAACATAGGTAATCATATCATCTACAAACAAAAACAGCTTATTTTTTCCTTTCCAGTGTGAATACCTTTATTTCCTTTTCGTGTCTTGTTGTCTTTGTTTTCAGTTTCATTGGTTTCTGTTGTAATCTTTATTTTCTTCTGCTTGCTTTGGGTTTATTTAGAAATGTTGCTTAGTTTCGAAGTATTTGGAGATTTTACTATTTGTTGATTATTGGATTTTTATTTTGATTCCATTGTGATTGGAGAATATACTTTGTATGACTTCAGTTCCTTTAAATTTGAAGTTTGTCTTATGGCCCAAGCTATGGTTTATCTTGGCATATGTTCCATGGTCGTCTGAGTATGTATTCTGCTGTTGTTGGATTGAGTGTTCTGTAAATGCCTTTTAGATCCTGTTGATGGTGTTGTTGAGTTCTTACATATTTCTGCTGATTGCCCTGTCAGTTTATGAGACAGGGTGTTGAAGTTTCCAACTCTAATCATGAGTTTGTCTATTCCTCTTTTGAGTTCTGTCAGTTTTTGTTCACGTTTTGTAGCTCTGTTGTTTATGCATACACATTTAGGATTGCTGTGTTGGTGGGTTGATTTTATATCATTGTATAATTTCTCCTTCTGTTTCTGGTCCTTTTGTCTGCATTGATGTCTGCTTTGTCTGACATTAATAAAAGTTCACTCTTATTTTTCATGCAAAAAATGTTTGCATGTTATATCTCTTGCCATTCTTTACCTTTCAATGTATTTGTATTATTATATTTGAAATGAATTTCTTGTAAACAGCACATAGTCACATCACGGTTTTTAATCTACTCTGCTAAATTCGTAACTGGTGCATTTGGACCATTTATATTTAATGTAAGTATTGATAATGTTAGAGGGCTTAAGTCTGTCATTTTATTTCTTGTTTTTCATTTGCTTTCTCTGCTTTTCATTTCTATTTTCTTTTTTCTGCCTCCTGTGGGTTTCTTGAACATTTTTTAGAATTCCATTTTAATTCATTTATAATGTTTTTGAGTGTATCTCTGTAGTTTACAGTACCACTGTAGTTTTAGTGGTTACTCCCAGTTGTGTAGATAGAGCATTATATATTACCTTATATATGCATAGCTTATCACAATTGACAGGAATCTTTTTGATCAGTTTAAGTGATATATAGAAAACTTACTCACCAGAGTGCTTGGGTGGCTCAGATGATTAAGTATCTGTCTTTGGCTCAGGTCATGATCTCTGGGTCTTGGGATCAAGCCCCAGGTCAGGCTCTCAACTCAGCAGGGAGTCTGCTTCTCCCTCTCCCTCTGCCTCTCCCCCTGCTCATCCTCTCCTTCTCTATCTCTCAAATCAATAAATAAAATCTTTAAAAAAAAAAAAAACTTCCTTCCCTTTATATTCCTTTATCTTATCCCATTTATAATTGTCTTAAATATTTCTTCTACATGGATTAGTCAGTGTTTCAGTTTTTCTTCAACCGTCAAGCATAATTTGTAAATTTCAAGAGAAGATGCAAGTCCTATTATATTTCTCCATATTTTTGCTTACTGTAGTCTTTATTTCTTCTTGATATTCCAGGGTTCCTTCTTTATCATTTCCTTTCTGTTTAGAGATTTTCCTTTGGCCATTCTTTTAGGTCTCCTGATAATAGATTTGTAGTTTTCTTTCATTTGAGAATCCTGATTTCCCCCTTGTTTAACGCAGGATATTTTCTCTAGATATGGGATTCTAGTGGCAGCCCTTTTCTTTAGGTGTCTGAAAAATATTTTGCCACTTCTTTTGGCTTCTGTAGTTTCTGATGAGAAATTCATGGTCATTATTATTTTTCCCCTATAGGTAAGATGGCATTTTTCTCTTGCTGCTTTCAAGATTGTTTCTTTGATAAAAGTGTCATGTGTTTGGTGTGCATTTCTTTGAATTTATCCTACTTAGAATTTGCTCAGCTTCTTGATTCTGTGTATTTTTTCTCTTGCCAAAATTGGGTAGTTATCAGCCATTATTCTTTGAATACTTTTTCAGCCCATCCTCTTTTTCCTTTCTGGGATTCCAGTAACATGTATGTCAGGTGTTTTGTAGTTCCACAGGTCCCTGGTGCCCTGTTCATTTTTTTCCCACCTATTTTCTGTATTTCAGTTTGGTAATTTCTATTATTTTATCTTACAGGTCACTGATTATTGTCTCTGTTCCTTTTCTGCTATTGAACTCATCCACTGAGCTTTTTACTTGTTTCTGTAGTTTTCAGTTTTAAAACTTTTCTTTGGTTCTTTATGTTTACTTCTTTCCTGAGACATTCTTTGCTGAGGCTTTCTGTTTTTCCATTTGTTTCAAATGTGTTCGTAATTGCTCACTGAAGCTGCTTTGAAGTCTTTGTCAGATAATTCTAACACTTGTCAGTTTGGTATTAACACCTGCTGACTGTTTTTCATTCACTTTGAGATCTTGGCTGTTGGTATAAGTGATTTTTGATTGAAATGTGAACATTTTCATATTTGTTATGAAATTCTGGATCTATTTAAATAGGCTGTTTCAGCTGGCTTTTAGTGATGCTGCTCTGGGAGGAAAGTGGGGGAAGATATTATTTCATTACTGCCAGATAGCAAGCCAGGTTTTCCATTGGCCTCTTGACACTTGAGTGGGGGACAGTTCATTTTTACTGTTGGGTGGGGATGGGTGTTCCAGCCCCCCACCTAGTCTCTCCTAGTGGTAGTGAAAGTACTGACTCTTCCCTAGACCGCCTCAGATACCCAATGCAGTGGGCATGGAGGACATCTTACTGTTGCCAGGTCTGGGTGTAAGTGCAGGCTCCCCGAATGGTCTCCACTGGTACCATGGCAATTGGGGAGATGTCCCCCTGGCCACTGGGGAGGAAATTCCCAGTGCCATACTTGGCCTTCTCTGAGAGCATCCTCATGGGGATGTTGGGCTCCCTTGTTACTGTCTTATGAGGGTGCCAGTCTAAGGTGCTCACTCAGCCTTTGCTGGTTTGGGTGGGGCCACAGTTTTTCCTGTCATCTTTGACTGGAGTTAATGTCTAACATCTCTCTCTCTCTCTTTTTTTTTTTTAAGATTTTATTTATTTATTTGACACAGAGAAAGAGATCACAAGTAGGAAGAGAGGCAGGCAGGGAGGAGGAAGCAGGCTTCCTGCTGAGCAGGCAGCCCGATGTGGGCCTCGATCCCAGGACCCTGAGATCATGACCTGAACCGAAAGCAGAGGCTTTAACCCACTGAGCCACCCAGGCACCCAATGTCTAACACCTCTTGTCTTGCTAGGCTCTGCTGGTCCTTTAGCTGGAGAAATTTGGCTTTCTTTGTTTTTTTCTGTGTCCAGTGATTGTTTGCCAGCCTTTTCAGCTCCAGGTCTGGGTTGTGTGACGCAAAAAGGAAACCCAAGGAACTCACCACTGTGCTGTTCCTTGGGACCCGGGGCTGCTGGTTTGTCTGCTCTCTTCTCTACCTTTCAGAATCTTCTTATGTTTATTTTATATAAAATGTCCAGGGTTTCTATTCATACTTAGTGGAAGGAATAGGGAAAAGCACAGGTACTCCTTCTTCCCAGAAGCCGTCTTCTTATAAAAGTTTAATTATGCTTATATTTTCTTAATAGTAGTACTGTATCATCTTGGAAAATTTGAATATGTTAAATAAAAGATAAAAAAGAAAATTAACATTACTTATAATGCCACCATCTAGAGTTAAGTATTGCCAGCTTCTCTGTAGGTAATATATAATGTGTATATTATATATTTTTTTTACTTATTATTATTATTTTTACAAATTTGGGCTCTTACTAGAAATCAGGGTTTCTATTCAGTTCTTTTCTCTTGACATTACGTAAGTCATAAACATTTTCTGATATTACAGATACCATCTTTTCATTGGAGATCCTGATCCACTCATTTGTAAATATCCTACCATACAAGCTTCTGTTGTAACCAGGGCATAAAGAGCATTGGGGTAGGTGCTGGCAGAGTGATAGGGAAGGTTAGAACAGGTTGTGTGGCTTCCAGGAGCTCATGCTTGATGGGCAGCCAGACTCTGGGCAAGTCAGCAAACTATGGAGAGGATTAAAGCAGAAGGGCATATGCCTGAACTGTCTATAGTGGCAGGGGATGGCCTGACCTCAGTGGGTCAGAGAAGGTGAAGTTGCTAGAATAGTTAGCTAGGCAGAGGATGGCATTGGTGGGAGTCCTCCTAGCCAAGCAGGTAACACTGAATGTTCTGAAGTGGTGGAAGGGTCCTTAGTAATTCATGAATGCTAACCAGCTTTTCAGATACCTGCCAGTTAATCTTTACCATTAAATTTCAGGAGACAGGAGCACCCATCCTAACTGATGACGTAAGCCTGCAGGTGTTCATGGATCATTTGAAGAAACTGGCTGTCTCCAGTGCTTGTTAAGCTGGAAGATGTGAGCAGAACATCGAAGAACACATCGGATTGTGTTCACAATTGCTAATAACAGCTTAAAAACATTCCTTTCACTTTACCTGTGGGTTTTAATAAATAATCAAAGGAAGCATTGTATGTAACTCTTTAGATTATAATTTATTTGTATTCCTTATTTGTGCCCCTTTTCCTGCATCATGAAATTGTAAGGTCATAAATGTTTGGTACTTGTAGATGTTTATTTGCCTTTTGTATCCTAACTTTACAGTTATATAAAATCAAAGATAATGTATTTTGGCAACTTAGGTGAAAATCATAATGATTAGACAGGAAATAAATCTGGATAAAGAAAACACTGGCTAAAATAATGCTAATACAAATTTGATTTCCTGAAGTCTCTATGTGTGTATATATGTGTTTTTAGTGATTTCCCCAAGAAGTATTTCCTGAACTTAATCCTTATACTGTCTAAATGTTAAGTGAGGGTAAGCTTGAAATATGTGAAACTTTATCAAGGCAGAGCTGTCTGGAGTGCACTGTCCCTAACTCACATGTAAACAGCCCAGCCCAGGTAGCCGTAAAGAGTGGCTGATGGGCATCAGTGGCCATAACAGAGTGACAACACAGTTATTTTGGGCATCAAGTAAAATAAGGAGGTCCTGGTTTTTAATCAAAGTAGTATATGCATGGCTTTAAAAAACAAAACAAAACATATCCTAAAGAGCTTTATAATAACAGTTCCCTCCACTCCCTGAGCCTAGACCTACTCTTCAGAGGTGACTGGTTTTAACCTTTCTTTTCAAGTTATTTGTTGATGTATCAGTGTTAGCCAATATCTCTCAATTCCCATATTCCAGAATGAGGACCTTTCTCTGTACCATCCAGTTTTGATGGACTATACCTTTATTTTTATATTATCAGGATTGGTAAAATTTACATTCCAACCTGTAGCCATAGTTAGGTCTTTTGTCTCAAAGTTCATTCTAGTTGAAAACTAATAAAGATCATTTATACAATTGTGATAATGTTAACAATGTCCGTGTTCGAGTCAGGTAGCATTACATTTTTCTCCAAGGGTTTGCTGTCTCCGTCCCTACACCACTTGAAGGAAAACATTCCCAGTGACAAAATCAGTTGCTTACATTCTTATGTTCTACCACTCCACAGTTTGGTTTGCTTCTTTTTTGCATCATAACTTCGTGTATTTGTTGTTTTCCCTAGAGTTTCTAATTTTGGGGCGGGGGGGAGATGATTTTGTTTTCTATTTATTCAGATATTTGAATTTCTTATTCTACTGAATCAAGTCCATTTTTTTTTTTCAAGATTTTATTTATTCATTTGAGAGAGAGAGAAAGAGCATGGGGGGGGGTTGGTCAGAGGGAGAAGCAGACTCCCTGCTGTGCAGGGAGCCCAATGCAGGACTTGATCCTGGGACTCCAGGATCGAGACCTGAGCCAAAGGCTGTCAGCCAACCAACTGAGGCACCCAGGTGCTTTTAAGTCCATTCTTTAGAGATCACTGATCTCCTCTAATCATAGGCTGATTGCAATGACAAGTCATCCAGGAATTTCTTTTGTTTGGAGGCCTGGGTTAGTCTACGATTCCTTTTATCCCATGAGTCATCTGCTATCTTAAGTTGCATGGGAGATAATTCACTGAATCTATTTTGTCTTCATACTTGACAGCTTTGCTGAGTATAAAATTTTAGGCCCAAAACACTTTTCTCTCAGAACTTTGGAACTAATTTTTCATTCATTCAACAAATAATATTTCAGTATTTGCTATGTACGGAGTGTCTTACAGACACTGAGCCATCCAGGGGTCCCCAGTTCAATGAGTTTTGACAGATGTCTACACCCATGAAACCACCATACAGAACATTTCTATCCCCCCAGTGGTTTCCTTAGTAGGCAACTGCTGGTCAACTTTGTCCCACAGTAGACTAGTTTGTTCCTGGAACGAACTTTGTCTAGTTTCATTTGTGTCTGGCTTCTTTCACTTAGCATAATCCATTTGAGATTCCCCATGTAGCTGCATGTGTCAGTAATCCTTTTTATTACCGAGTTGTATACCACTTCTCGTTTATCCATTACCAGATGAAGGCGATTTGGTTGTTTCCCTTTTTTGGCTCTTATGACTAAAGCTCTGTGAACGTCCATCTACCTGTCTGTGTGGATACGTTTTCATTTCTTTTGGATAAATTACGAGGAATGGAATGTCTGAGTAATATGGTAGGTGTATGTTCTACTTTTTAAGAAACTACCAGTATTGCAAAGAGGTTGTGACGTTTTATGTTCCCACTGGTAAGAGGTCCGATTGCTCCAAATCCTTACAACTTGTGGTATTCTTAATATAAATTTTAGTCATTCTAATATGTGTGTAATGGTGTCTTGTGGTTTTAATTTGCATTTCTGCGATGACTAATGATGTCCCTGTGCTTATTGGCCATTTGTGTATCTTCTTTTGTTAAAAGTTTCCTCAAATTTGTTGCCTGATTTTTAGTAGGGTTGTCTTTTTATAATTGAATTGTAAGTTGTCCTTTTATATTATATTCTGGATACAAGTCCTTGGTCAAATATAGATATTTGAATATTTTGTGGCTTGTTTCATTTTCTGAACTGACTTCTGAAGAACAAAAGTTTGAATTTTGAAAAAGTCCAATTTACCAGTATTTGTTTTGTGGTTCATGCTGTCTGTATTCTAAAAAAAATCTTACCCATCCCAAGGTGGCAGATTTTCTCCTGTGTTTTCTTCTAGGTCTGTAGTTTTAGCTTTTACATGTAAGCTATGATCCATTTAGAGTTAAAAGCTACGGGGCTAGACAGGCAATCTCGCATATCTGAGAGCCGCCAGAGGAGTGGACTTAATCTTTACAAATACCATCTGAATCCTGTGTAAGGCAGGTTTACAATTTTCTGCGCGAGAAGCGTGTTCCGAGAAATTGTCATTTGGTGTCACGAGGTATGCGAGGCTGTCCCTCAGTGGCGCAGCCCGGAAGTCCCCTGAAGCCCACACCTCAGGGTCCAAGTTCCCGGGGCCACGTTCGGGACTACACGCCCCAGGATGCATCGGGGCCAGGGCAGGAAGCGGTCTCCCGGAATCGGCTCTCTATTGGAGGCGGGGCGGTTGTGACGCGTCTGCCGGAAGGCCCGCCTCCGCCCTGGGCCTTCTGGGGTCGAAGCCTTCCCCGAGCTGCATAATGCGCGTGGACCAGGCAACGACCTGGTACCGGCGGATGTCGGTGGTGTATGGGGTGGGCGCCTGGACCACGCTGGGCTCCTTGTTTTATTTAGGCCGGAAAAAGCGCAAGCCACCAGGTACGACCCTCCGGCAGCCTTCGGTGGGGCGTCCTGACCGGGCCACGGAAGCAGCTTCGCTGTGCCGCAGGCACCGGGTTTATTCTGCAAAACCATTGTTGCGAGCATTTTGCTAAGGGAATCTGCCCGGAACTACCTTTTCAGTCCTCCTACCTGCTTCTTTGTTTATTTGACGAATCTGGGTAAGGTTCCAGAGGGAATGTCCAAAACCCTGGACGGTGATTTACTTAAAGAGGCGATGCCTCGGTGAGCCCCGTCGCAGCTGGCGAGCAGTTTCAGCGCTTCCGCCAGCCGGGGAGTATTAAAGTCTTCCCGGTTACTGGGCGGAAAAGGAAATCCCGAGCCTTCAGAAACGTGCTGCAAGTCTGTAGACATCTGTAGCCGATTCTACTTGCCTGGGGCTGAAGGGGCGGAGTTGATGGGGCGGGACTTGCTAAAGGAGGGAGACACCCTAAAACTGCGGTTGCATAGATCTTAAAAGCCATTCTGTGGTGCCGGTCAAACGAGTTGCTAGTGTGATCTGTTAAGTGTCTCTCAGGAAAGCTGTTCTGTAAAAACCGTGCTGAGGATTATCAGCTGGTGATCAAAATTATCAGCGGCCTCAAAGTACACGTGTCCAGTATTGAGCATTTAAATACATTGCAGTATCTAGTGGTCATGTCGTATTTATTTTTCTTTTTCACACAGAGAAAATAGTGTCAGGAATCTGACGGGGAGGTGGGGGTGATTCCTACCTTACTTTATTTTATTTCCTTCCCAGACTTAACTAATAATTTTAAGGACTGCGGTCTTAAGTTTAAAGTTAATAATCCAGGTGTTCCATTTTTTTCTAAAGGTGATGAAGTAGAGCAAAAGGATGTTTCAAGAAATGAAATGCTTGAGCCCCCGAAAGGGTTTTACTTGGAAACAATTGTCACATACAAAGAAGATTTTGTTCCAGTCACTGACAGGATCATCAATTTTTTGAAATCGTGGACTGGTGGCCCTGGACGAGAATCGTGATTAACTGCCAAATGCTGAAAACGGGGACTTCCATTTAGCATGTACATTTCACGGATGCCTTGATTTCCAGTTTATGTTTGTGAAAAGTGTATCCCATTTAATTTAATTTTGCTGTAAAATATGATCACTCATGGTATGCAATAAATATTTCCTTGAGGAAAAGTCAACTTGCATATTTCAGAGGCATCCCTCAATACTTACACGATTGAAAGGTTGAAGTGAAATTTCACATTGAGCTTCCATAAGCTGTTTTATGAGACTGTTTCATGTAACTTTCTATTTCATGTTGTGGACAGACAGGGCTTTAGCGGTCCCTGGAAGGTTACATTCAGCTGGTCTCTCACCTTCGTCCTGGGATTTATAGCAGCCCTTTAGGTACTATTGGGTCCTTGGGAAGTATGTTATAAATTAGATCTTGTAACTGCTGAATTAAATAGACTTGACTTTTTATTAGGACCAGTACACTTAGTTACCCCTCATTCCTTCAGCAGGCATGGATCAAGCCCCAACCGTGGCAGAATACTGTGAATAGTATGCTAGACATGGGGATACAAAGTCAGCATGGGCAGGACTGGAGGAGATGATGCTGAGTGAAATAAGTCAAGCGGAGAAAGTCAATTATCATGGTTTCACTTAACTTGTGGAACAGAAGGAATAAAATAGAGGACATTAGGAGAAGGAAAGAAAACTGAATTGTGGTAAATCGGAGGGGGAGACAAAAGATGAGAGACTGTGGATTCTGAGAAACAGGGTTATGGAGGGGAGGGTGGGGATGTGATGGGTGAGCCTGGTGGTGGGTATTAAGGAGGGCACATATTGCATGGAGCACTGGGTGGGTGAATAAACAATGAATCTTGGATCACTAAAAAAAAAAGATGTTAAAAAAAAACAAAACAAAGTCGGGATAATGTGGGTCGTGCCCTAGAGTGCTGCACTTGTCTCCACTGTCTCACAGTTGCAAGTAACAAACTCACACAAGTGAGCTTAAATCAGAAAGGGGTGTCTATCAAAAATGTGTATCGGGGCGCCTGGGTGGCTCAATTGATTGAGTGACTGCCTTCAGCTCAGGTCATGACCCTAGAGTCCTAGGATTGAGTCCCGAGTCTCCCTCGTCTCCCTCATCGGGCTCCCTGCTCGGCCGGGGGTCTGCTTCTCCCTCTGACCTTCCCCCACTCATGCTTGCTCTCTCTCATTCTCTCTCTCTCTCTCAAATAAATAAATAAATAAAATCTTTTAAAAAAAATGTGTATGGACGGCTCAGAATTAAAGCCAAGTATGTTGGGGTCTTAGGGGAGCCTGGCACCCAGCTCGGGAAGGCAGCTAGTCACTAACTGCCTACCTGGGCTCTTGTCTGCCTTGTTCCCTCTCACTGCACACCAGTTTCTCTTCTCCCAACCCCCCTTTCTGCAGTAATAGAGCTAGGCCTAGGAGACCTCTCTTCCCAGCCACAGTGACAAAGTCTGATCAGCCTCTTCACAACCTGGTGTTTGGCTTCCACTCTTATGAGACTCAAGTCACTTTTTATCAGAGCCTTGCCCTGTGGATTACTGAATATGCCTGAGCTATTAAGAAAGGCATTCGTGGGGCGCCTGTGTGGCTCAGTGGGTTAAAGCCCCTGCTTTCGGCTCAGGTCATGATCTCAGGGTCCTGGGATCGAGGCCCACATCGGGCTCTCTGCTCCGCAGGGAGCCTGCTTCCTCCTCTCTCTCTGCCTGCCTCTCTGCCTACTTGTAATCTCTCTCTCTGTATCAAATAAATAAATAAAATCTTTAAAAAAAAA
>LNAC01000564.1:26195-39588 GCA_002007465.1 Ailurus styani | reverse complement strand
AAAAAAAAAAAAAGAAAAAAAAAAAGAAAGGCATTCGTGGGGGGCGCCTGGGTAGTTCAGTGGGTTAAGCCTCTGCCTTCGGCTCAGGTCATGATCTCAGGGTCCTGGGATCGAGCCCCACATCGAGCTCTCTGCTTGGCAGGGAGCCTGCTTCCCCTTCTCCCTCTGCCTGACTCTCTGCCTACTTGTGACCTCTTTCTCTGTCAAATAAATAAAATTTTAAAAAAAGAAAAAGAAAAAGAAAGGCATTCGTGGGCATCTGAGTGGCTCAGTCGGTTGAGCATCCGACTCTGATTTCTGCTCTGGTCATGAAGTCGGGGTTGTGAGACCAAGCCCTTCTTCAAGCTCTGTGTGGTGGGCATGGAGCTTGCTTGGGATTCTCTCTCTCTCTCCCCCTGCCCCTCCCCTACTTGCACACACACACACACACACACACACACACACACACACACACACAAATGTGGCATTCGTTTCTCATTTGTTTCTCATTTCATAGCAGTTTGGGACCCTATGAGGAATAGGGATAACTGGTAGGACAGGAATCCAGCGTTTCTAGGTTCCCATCGTAGAACTGTGACCTTCAATTCTTTGCCTTGATTTCTCCTTGATGTCAGTTCTACCACATAGGTGGCTTAAACAATGTTTTGGTGCAGTCAACCTAAGTCACAAAAGATTCCAGGACCACAAGTAACAGCTTCAAATGCCAGCAGCAGAGAGCCCCTTACCAAGGGATATCAGTGGTCAAGAAGGGGTCAGTGCTGGTAGGGTAGGTGACCCAGTGGGCCACCATGATTGGCATCAGACAGATGAGCAAAGAGCAGGATATGGTGGATAGGGAAGGTGAGAGAAAGGAGTGAATTGGAAGCACGGAGAGACGGACAGCTGCATAAACCTTATGGTGAGACATTCCCACTGATTGTTGGAATCAGAAACCTATCATTCTAGGTTTCCTTCCCCCCTCACTTTTCCAATCACCATGCCCTGTTATTTGTACCTTTGAAAGCCTCCTCCACTCCCTCCCCTTATCTCCATTCCTTTTACCACCAGCCCTGTGTCATCTGTCCTCTTTGCTGTGCAGCTGCAACTCATTAGGGTCTCCTTATCTTCATTTTAGTCCCCTCCAACCCCTATTCTATTTTTATCTTTATTATTATTTTTTAAAGATTTTATTTATTTATTTGAAACACAGAGAGAGATCACAAGCAGGCAGAGAGAGAGGAGGAAGCAGGCTCCCCGCTGAGCAGGAAGCCCGATGCGGGCCTCGATCCCAGGACCCTGAGATCATGACCTGAGCCGAAGGTAGAGGCTTCAAACCACTGAGCCACCAGGCGCCCTATTTTTTTTTTTAAGTAACACTTCTGATTTTTGGCTTGGAGGAGGCCAAGGTGCAACTGTGTTAGGTCATCCTGAACCCAAGTTCACCCAACACCAGCCGCCTCCACCACACCACCTAAGTTCGACCCCAATGAGATTAAACTCATGTAGGTGCACACACAGGTGCCAGGGTGGGGAAGTCTGTGTGACATCTGCCCTGGCTCCCAGGATTGGCCCCTTGGATCTGTCTCCCAAGAAGACTGGTGATGACATCACCAGGGCACCCCGTGATTGGAAGAGTTCAAGGATGAGTGAAACTGACCACTCAGAGCAGACAGGTCCAAGTTGAAGTGGTACCTTCTGCCTCTGCCCTGATTATCAAAGCCCTCAAGGAACTGCCAAGAGACAGAAAGAAGCAGAAAAACATGAAGCACAGTGGAAATATCACTTTTGATGAGATTGTCAACACTTATGGACATATGCAGCACTGATCTTCAGGCAGAGAACTCTGTGGAACATTAAAGAGATCCTGGGGACTGCCCAATCTGTGGGCTGCAATTTTAATGGCTGTCACCCTCATGACATTGTAGGTGACATCGACAGTGGTACAGTGGAATGCCTGGCTAGTTAATAAATACAAAGGAAAATATCTCAATAAAGGATCATTTGAAAACCAAAAACTAAACAATAGAACTGGCAACTTCCAACTATTAACTATTTTTTCCGGTGTTAGCTTTTACTAATATCTTTGATTTATTGATCCTATATGGGGTTTGTTAATGAGGATTCGACCCCCCTCACCACTTTCTTTCCAGCTGTCTACCCAATAAAAGGAATTGCAGTTTTTAGTTGAATCATTCATATTTACCTTGTTTTAGATGTGCATATATAGTTTGTTGCTAAGCCAAGGAATAAGTTGTAATTAAGTTTCTTTTTTTTTATTTTATTTTTATTCTTTGCCCAAGGGGTACAGGTCTGTGAATCATCAGGCTTACATCTCTCACAGCACTCACCAAAGCACAAACCCTCCCCAATGTCCATAACCCATCCACCCTATCCCTACCCTCCCAAGGTTTCTTTTTTTTTTTTTTAAGATTTTTTAATTTATCTGACAGAGAGAGATCACAAGTAGTCAGAGAGGCAGGCAGAGGGAGAGGAGGAAGCAGGCTCTCTGCTCAGCAGGGAGCCCCGATGCGGCCTCCACCTCGATCCCAAGACCTTGAGATCATGACCTGAGCAGGAGGCAGAGGCTTAACCCACTGAACCACCCAGGCGCCCCATCCATAATTAAGTTTCTTATGTAATTTTCTTCCCAGAGTTAAGTTCATCCTTTTTTTTTTTTCATTTGCTTAGTCTCCTTTAGGCTTATTTCCACTTCATTCCACACCCTTTAACCTCTCAGTATAATTTTCACACAAACTTCTCCAGTACTTTAATGGCTCTTTTTTTTTTCCTTTTTAATCTTGGAGCTCTCTGTCCTGCTGCAATCTGGACTGATTGATCTTTAGTTCTGCTTCACACACATGTTTGCCATTTTCTTTTACATCTTATGTTGGATCCCTGTCTTCTTGGTTCCATGTCTCCATAATATTGTGAAGAAGTATATAATTTTTTGGAGAATTTTTCACACTGAAAAATTTTTTATTCTATTCTCACACTTGATTACTAATTGGCCTGGGTGTAGATAAATGGTAACATTTTTCCTCAGAATTTTGAAAGTACATACCCACTGTATTCTAGCAATCCCAATATTGTAGTTGAGAAGTCCCAATCCTTTGACTGTAACCTATTTTTTTCTTTCTGGAGTGTTGGGAACCTCTCTTTAGTGCTCTGAAATCTCAGCGATGCACCTCATGTGGCTTTTTTTGTTTTTTGTTTTGTTTTTTTTTAAGAGATTTACTTACCCATTTGAGAGAGAGAGAGAGAGAGAGAGAAAGTAAGAGAGCACAAGCGGGGGGAAGGGGAAGAGGAAGAGAATACCCAAGCAGACTGCTGCTGAGCTCAGAGCCTGACATGAGCCTCGATCCCATGACCCCACAGATCAGGACCAGAGCCAAAACCGAGAGTGGGACGTTTAATCAACTGAGCCACCGAGGTGCCTCCATGAGGCTCTTTTTTATTCATGTGGCTGATCACTTAGTGGACTCTGAATTTCTAAAGACTCTTATTCAGTTCTGGGGCATTTCCTTATTTTTTAGCAATTTCTTCCCCTTCTCTTTTGTTGTTGTTGTTCTCTTTGTCTGAAATTCCTAATAGACATTCCAAACGCATTTTTCATTTTTTAATAATTTTTCTTAACTACACTTCATCTCTGTTTTGCCCTACTTTTTTTGGAGAGAAGGCATCCCTTTATACAGTCAACAAATAAGTAGTGAGCCCCTACTCTGTGCCAGGCACTGCTCTGTGTGTTGATCAATATATGAAGAGTGACTTATGGTATTTTACCTTCTAGCCAGGGAAGCGGACAATACAAAACAATACAAAACAAATGAATACATGTTTTCCATAATGCAACTTTTTAAAAAAGATTTTATTTATTTACTTGATAGAGAGAGACACAGTGAGAAGGAATACAAGCAGGGGAAGTGGGAGAGGGAGAAGCAGGCTTCTGGCTGAGCAGGGAGCCCAATGCGGGGCTTGATTCCAGGACCTTGGAATCATGACCTGAGCTGAAGGCAGACACTTAATGACTGAGCCACCCAGGCACCCCCATAATCCAACTTTTTAATTGAATTTTTTATATAGGCCACATCTTCAATTGTCAAGGACTCTCTTGTTCTCAGTTCTTTTTTTTTTTTTTTTTTTTGAGACAGAGCACTTGAAGGCGGGGAGGGGCAGAGGAAGAGGAAAGGGAGAGAGAGAGAGAGAATCTCAAGCAGACTCCACGCCCACTTTCAAGCCCAATGCAGGGCTCAATCTCACGACCCCAAGATCATGACCTGAGCTGAAATCAAGAGTCACTCAACTGACTGAGCCATCCTGGTGTCCCTGTCCATTCCTTTTTAATGGCATATCCCATTTGCTGATGAATATTATTTTCTCATTGCTGAAGATCTTCTCGTTTGCTTTCCTCTCTCTTGCACCTTGCCAGAAGTTCTTTTCTGCTGTTTGTTTTGCTCTCTGTCACGTTGGAAGTGCTTGGTCTAAAATCCCTTCCTCCTGGACAGGTCTGGATTTAAGAACTGTTTGCATCTATGGAGGGAGCCCTTATGATCAAAGTGATAGATGGTCAGCCAGTCAGTGTTCTTAGCATACCAGAGACTGGAGCAGTTCGTGTGGAAAAGGAACTTTGGAAAGAACATGGGAGAACTCCCAGAACTGGAGGGAGAGTCAGGGGAATCTGGTTTGGAGACAGCATGTCCAGGAATGGAACCCCAAGTATACGGTTGGCTACTACAGGCATGGTGGGAACATGGGGGCCTGGGGGCAGGGCCGCTTCTGCCAGAATCCTGTTTCTGGTACCCAGCTGAGGGGTTTCTCTAGACCCCATCCCAGAATGGCTTCCCAGAGCGGCCTGCTTCTCATCACTCCCCTCTACATCTGTTTTGTGCCGCCGTACTTAACTGATGGTGTCTTGGTCACATACTTGGGCCCTCGCTGCAAAGGAGGCTGGGAAAGGAAGTTTCCGGTTTCTGCCCTCGGGATGTGTGGGCTTTGAAGGTGAGGAAGGGCTCCAGATCTAGGAAGGATGTTCACAAAACGCTGGGCAGGCAAACGCCATGACAAATGTCCCCCCTGACTTTTACTGGGAAGTACTGAAAGGTCAGTGTCTGCAGGTCATTTTCCCCAGCGGAGGTTGCGGCAGTCTCCCACCAGCAGGTAGATGCCTGGCTGCTGGAGTTCTGGGAGTCGGATGGGGGAGGGGCTTGGGTACTTGGTCCGATTCCAGATTTCCAAGTAGTGCAGTGCCCTGTCCTCAGGCTGCTGGAGTACCTCCAAGCAGACACCTCAGATCTCCTGAGTAAAGGGCAGGGTGTGGGGGTGGGCACGGGGGTCCAACGGCTGATACAGACCCACATATCCCTGTATTTTCAGCTCACCCTCCATCCCTACCTCCAGTGTACCTGCTGCCTGAAGTTACTCAGCTCTTTTAAGTTCTGTGGGGCTGAATAGCTGTCTTCTCACAGCGTTCCCTTTGCAGGCCCTGACGGTGTTTGTGTGCTCCACCAAACTTTAGTCAGTCTCCTGAACCTTCTCTGAGGCATCTCTGTGCACTTCCTTGTAAAATCCAGTTTTATTTATTTATTTTTTTTTAAAAGATTTTATTTATTTATTTGACACAGAGAGAGAGAGATTACAAGTAGGCAGAGAGGCAGGCAGAGAGAGAGGAGGAAGCAGGCTCCCTGCTGAGCAGAGAGCCCGATGTGGGCCTCGATCCCAGGACGCTGAGATCATGACCTGAGCCGAAAGCAGAGGCTTTAACCCACTGAGCCACCCAGGCGCCCTAAAATCCAGTTTTATTAAGAACGCTGCTGAGTCAGTTACACCAGAACCGCACACCACCCCCCCGCCCCCCGCTTGGTACCCTGATCAACTCAATATCTGATCGGGTTCCTTATCCTCCACATCCTTCTGGTGATGCCTGACATGTAAGCCGGTACGTCAGCTTAACCAGAACCCTGCTTGTTCCTGATATTTCCTCATGGTGATTTACCACCCACTGACTCCTACCCTGCTCCTTGGCTGTAAATTCCCACTTGCCCATGCTGTATTCAGAGCTGCACCCCCCTTCTCTCCCTGCCCTGAATAGAGGCTGCCTTATGGGGCTCAAACAAGGGTCACTGAATATTTTTTTCTTTAACAGCCCTTAGGTTTCTGGTCCTTCTCCGTGATGTCAGTCACCAGTCCTCCATCTGATTTTTTTCTTTATAGAGTATGCTCAGAGGAGACATGGGCTCCCAGTTTCATTGAAGTGGAAGCTGGTGTTTATGCACAAAAAGATCTTTAGGGGTGCCTGGGTGGCTCAAGCCACCAGGTTGGTTAAGCGTCGACTCTTGATTTTGACTCAGGTCATGATCTCAGGGTCATGAGATCGAGGCCCATGTTGGGCTCTGCACTCATCAAGGAGTCTGTTTGAGGATTCTCTCCCTCTGCCTGCCTCCCCTTCTCTAAAAATAAATAAATAAATAAATATTTAAAAAAATTTATTTATTTAACAGAGAGAGACACAGCGAGAGAGGGAACACAAGCAGGTGGAGCAGGCAGAGGGAGAAGCAGGCTTCCCACCAAGCAGGGAGCCCAATGTCAGGCTCAATCCCAGGACCCTGGGATCATGACCTGAGCCGAAGGCAGACGCTTAATGACTGAGCCACCCAGGTGCTCCCATAAATAAATCTTTAAAAAAAAAAAAAAGATCTTTAGTGTCAGCTATATTTAAAAATTTTTTTAAGTCTTTTAGATAGATAAGCTTACATTTCCTTCTTGTTTAAAACACTTAAACCCCAGCTGCTTGTGCTGAGACCATGTTCTTCCTCCACAACACTTATTTCTAACCAACCAGTAAAACAGAACAATGTGTGACTCCAGGCTGTTTGGAGCCACAGTGATTCCTATAGTTAAGCCAAATTGTGGCCTAAATAGGCCTTCGTGGCCTAATCTAACAACCTAAATATAATTTATAATGTTTATCTGGGAAAAGATTTCAGAATTCCAAACACCTGTCTGGAAAACACAGTTCAAATAGTCTGTTCAGAAGTTGGGAACTGCCTGTTAAAGAAAAGTTTGCAGGAGTGGAAACACACTTCCTTAAATTCAAAGGTCTGGCAGTGTTGAGTGAATAACTTTTCTTTTCTTTTCTTTTTTATTTGTTTATTTGACAAAGAAAGAGAGGGAGAGAGTAGAAGGAGGGGAAATTGGCAGGCAGAGGGAGAGGGAGAAGCAGGCTTCCAGCTGAGCAGAGAGCCCGATGTGGTACCATGACCTGAGCCGAAGGCAGATGTTTAACCAACTGAGCCACCAAGGTGCTTCAAGTTTTTTTTCTTAAAGATAAGTTTAGTATAAATTGGGGATTGTTTTTCGCTCCTGGGAATAGTGGCCTAACTCTAGCAGCTTACATTCATAAGGGTTTGTTCTCACACGAGCATCCAGCAGTAGGCGGTCCAGGTTTGGTAGGGGGACTCCATAGAGTCATCTGGGGCCCAGGCTCCTTCTCTCTTTCTGGCTCTCCATTCATAGAAGATGGTTTCTAACCTCTAGTTGGAATGGAAACTTCCATCTATTCCATCTTTCCTGATGGCTGCTGACGACTCCATTCTCCTGGATGAAAGGAGGAAATGAAGTAATGCAAAGGGACATGCTAGCTGTCTGCCCTCTTTTGCCAGAGCATTCCCCGAGTCCCATCTGACAACTTATACTTACATCGTATTGGCCAGACTGAGCTGAAAGGGTCGGGCAGGGCACTTGTTTAACTGGGCACATTGTTCTTCTTGGTGCTAAGATAAAAAGGAGAACAGATTTGGGGTGGCAATTTTGCAGTCTGTCTTGGGATACACCCAAGAATGGTTTTTCTCTGTGTCTTTTGTAAGCTTGTAACCTAGATGCGCAGAAGAGTTAAGAGACCAGACCTACATGACCACCCTTCAAAAGGCTGGCCAGCAAGGTCGATCCTCTGCTGGTATCTGGGAATTTCGACTTTCTGAGTTTTTACCATTCTCAAATTGCTAAGAGTGGCTCATGGTTGCTAGACCGTACAAATGTGGTTTTTTTGTGGAATGACTTGCTTTCCATCTGGGAATATGGAAATTTGGTGCATTCTAGACAAAAGGAACCTACATCAACAGTCCCCAGAAAAACCCATGGGCTTTTCTCTCTAATGAGCTTCCTGGTAAACCACACTTTAGAAATGCCACATGATGCCAGAGGAATCCAACACAGCCTGTGAAACTGCACTAGGAGAAGAGTCTTGAAGCCTGTGCCTGATTCCTTCGAGACTTTGCCCCACGTGCATTTTTCCTTTGCAGATTTTGCTTTGTATCTTTTCACTGTAATAAGCCATGAGTATGGCTATTTGCTGAGTCCTGGGAGTCGGGCTAGGGAATCACTGGAGCTGGGGGTGGTCCTGGGCATGTTACCCATGCAAAGTCCATCTAGCTTTGGAAGTATGGCTATTATAAAGCTGAGGATTGTCAGAATATACTTTTCAAAGGGCACCTAAGTGGCTCAGACAGTAGAGCACATGATTCTTGATCTCAGGATTATGAGTTCAAGCTGCACATTGGGTCCAGAACTTACTTAAAATCTTAGGGGCACCTGAGTGGTTCAGTCGGTTGGGCTCTGACTTTTTTTTTATTTGACAGAGAGAGATCACAAGTAGGGGGAGAGGCAGGCAGAGAGAGAGGAGGAAGCAGGCTCCCCGCTGAGCAGGGATCCCGATGTGGTCCTCCATCCCAGGACCCTGAGATCATGACCTGAGTAAAAGGCAGAGTCTTAACCCACTGAGCCACCCAAGCGCCCTGGGCTCTGACTCTTAATGTTGACTCAAGTCATGATCTTGGGGTTGTTAGATCAAGCCCTGTGTCAGGCTCTGTGCTCAGCACAGGATCTGCTTGTTTCTCTCCCTCTGCTCCTCCCCCTGCTCTTTCTCTTTCTCAAATAAATAAATAAAATCTTCAAAAAATGTATATATTTTTCAAAAAGTTATAAAACATGAAGCTAATACAAAATCAGATGAGCAAATGTCAAAGACTTGTTCAACTCATCAATGAAAGAATCAGTAGGATGATAAAGCTGGTTAGAGGAGAATGAAGCAACAAGGACAATTTAGGCACCGGGGAAAGAAATGTTAGAATAGGATTTCTGGTCAATGTTCTACAGGGGGGTAAATACCTACACTCTGGGGTTTTGTTTATTTGTTTACCAGACAGGAATCACTTTTATCCTTAGTGGCCAAAAATTCACAAGTTGATGTGTAACTTCACGAAACCTAGGCTTTTAATCATAGGTAAATGATGGGTCAAACAGAAGTACATTCCCCCAGATAATTAAGGAATATTTGAGTGGGCTTATGAAAGAATTCTTGGACCCAGTTCAACTCTGTGTGTGTGTGTGTGTGTGTGTGTGTGTGTGTGTGTGTGTGTGTGTGTGTGGTGGGGCTCCAGACACCAAAGCAATTCTTGGGAACCAGCTGGGGGTCCTATGACTGAACTCCATTCTGACACTATTTACCCAGAGATAGTATCAGATCCCACAGGTCAAGGACTCCGTTTTGCAAGACTGTCACCTCTGCCCCCAGATGCCAGCCCAGGTCCTCCTCACCTGTGCTTCTGCCTGTGGTAGTCGGTTTTTCCAACAACCCTCCTTGGACTTCAGACACCAGTCTCAAGCCCAGGTTGTTACCTGTCCTTTTGACCCACCAGCTATAGATCAGAGGTTCCCATGAGCCCCTTCTTGGGTTCAATTAATGTGCTAGAGCAGCTCATGGAACTCAGAGAAACATTTTACTGACTAGATGACAGAATGTAACTCAGGAGCAGACAGATAGAAGAGATGCCCAGGGGAAGGTGTGGAGAAAGGGCCCAGAGCTTCTCTGTTCTCTCCCAGCAGGCCTTTCTCCAATATCCACGTGTTTACCAACCAGGAAGATTTCAGAACCCTGTCCTTTTGGGTTTTGTGGAGGCTTCATTACATAGGCATGCCTGATTAAATCCCGGACCATTGGCAATGGAACTCAATCTCCATCCAGCCCCTCTCCCCTCCCGGGAGGTTGGGGGTGGTCCTGAAAGTTCTGACCCTCTAATCACATGATTGCTTCTCCTGACAACTCGCCTTGTTCCTTAGGTGGGGTCCAAAAGTCACCTCATTAATGAAACAAAAGACATATTTATCACTGTCATCACTTTGGTAATTCCAAGAATTTTAGGAACTCTGTATCAGGAATAAAGGAAGACCAAATACATATTTCTTATTTCAAATCACAATATCACAGCTTGTTAAACACAGTGCTCCATAATGACATTAAAAGCACTTGTTAGCTTCCTTTTCACTAATACTGCAAGTTTTGGATAATTTTCCTTTATAGCATCCTGACAGAACTCCGTCATTGGTGGGCCTGGACTCGGTCGCAGGCCTGCCCGAAGACCATAGGCAAGTCAAGGGTCACATCCAAGGTAAGGAGGTAATTTGAGTGGGTTTTGTGGAAGGGATCACGCATGCATGGAGAGGGTGGGGGGGGTGTCTTTCTGGTGATTTGATATCAGGGGACTATCTTGCCATAGTTTTCATTTCTTCATCACAGATTCAGCATACATCAAAATGAACTTGAGATTCTCCTGGATTTAATCTATTTTTAGAGAAGAAAATTGTACAATTGTGTATGATGGGACCAGAAATATGCCCAAGTGGCAGAAGTCAAAGAAGCAACAGAGTTAAGGCTCTCCTAAGCATTAGAGATCCACCTGCTGGAGCTAAAAACAAAAAAACAACCCCCCCCCAAAAACCCATGCTTTTTTGGGGGTACTGTGTCCAATGTGCTGTAGCATGCAGAGTGTTGGGCTTTAAACATTCAAGGGAGGGGTGCCTGGCTGACTGAATTGGCTAAGCGACTGCCTTCGGCTCAGGTCATGATCCTGGAGTCCTGGGATGGAGTGCTGGGATCGAGTCCCGTATCAGGCTTCCTGCGGGGAGTCTGCTTTTCCCTCCGACCTTCGCCCTCTCATGCTCTCTCTCTCCCATTCTTTCTCTCTCTCAAATAAATAAAATCTTAAAAAAAATTCACAGGAGCTCTGCTTCACCTGCCTGAATTAGACTTTTAAGATGAATTACATGATCTATCATTTCCAAAATCACATATATGGCCCAGACAGAGATGATGGATGTGTCATTGTAAAGATATGCTTATTTGCAGGTTTGCTTCAAGATCAGTTTCTGAGAGCTGTCTTACATTTACTCCTCACCACAATCCGAAGAAGATATTCTCCCCAACTTTACAGATAAAAAGACAGAGGCTAAATGAGATTAAACCATATTTCCTAAAGTCACACAAAGAGTGGCAGAGATGGGACAGAAAGCAAGGTTTTTCAGGTGCCAAAGCTTAATCCATTGGCATTATGCCAACCTCCTCTCATAAAACAGCGAGGGAGCTATTGATGATAACCTTTGGAAAGAAACATTGAAAACTTTTTGTTTTTCTAGAATCCAAATGCCAGAACCTCAAGTTACCAATTGCTTTATGTTTTTGTGAGGGGCCAGATAACAAGTGAAAAACTACCATCAGGGATCTATTAAAAATAAAAGTCCAGTGAATTTAGGAGCTCAGGTGAATTTAGCCCAGTGAATCTAACAGTTTGGCTACATACTCTATCCATTGGCTGTATTTATTTGCTGTCTAGTAGAATGGTGGTTGATGACTTGAGACACAACAGCATCCCATATTATCATAAAAAGATTGCATATGCAAAATGAACTTTTACTATTAAATGTATTTTATTTATGAGAGAGAGAGAGCGTGCACGCGCGAATGCACACTACTGGAGGAGCAGGGAGGTGGCTGTGAGAAATCTCGACCATTCCACCATTCGGATGAAGATGACTCCCAAGGAATGGCAGAAAAAAACAAAAACAAAAACAAGGGGCACTTGGGCTGGCTCAGTCAGTAGTGTGTGCAACTCTTGATCTCAGGGTTGTGAGTTAGAGCCCCGTGTTGGGTGCAGGGATTACTTAAAAATAAAATCTTTAAAACAACAACAACAACCACAAAATGAATTGACATGTCTGGCCCTGTGGAAGACCATACCAGTGCAGGGTTTTATGAGAAAAGTATCGATTTCTGTGAAGTACAAGCCACTGTTACTTGGGTCTCTGTTGTAGCTGATGTAACTCGAAGCAAATCCCATCTCCTCATTAATTTATTTTAAAAAAAAGAATCTAACTTTCCATGATACAAAAATCTCCTCTGCTTTTCTGAATGTCAATTCCTTTTTTTTTTTTTTTTAAAGATTTTATTTATTTATTTCACAGAGGGAGAGAGATCACAAGGAGGCAAAGAGGCAGGCAGAGAGAGAGAGGGGGAAGCAGGCTCCCCGCTGAGCAGGGAGCCCGATGCGGGCCTCGATCCCAGGACCCTGAGATCATGACCTGAGCCGAAAGCAGAGGCTTTAACCCACTGAGCCACCCAGGCACCCTGAATGTCAATTCCTTTTGATGAAGAAGCATAATATCTACCCTGTCCGCAGACAGGGTTATGACCTTCCACTGAGAAAGTGCTCTGTGAGGGGCGCCTGGGTGGCTCAGTCGGTTAAGCGGCTGCCTTTGGCTCAGGTCATGATCCCCGGGTCTTGGGATTGAGCCCCACATTGGGCCCCCTGCTCAGCGGGGAGCTTGCTTCTCCCTCCGCCCCTCCACCTCGCTCATGCTCTCTCTCTCAAATAAATTAAAAAAAGATAAAAAGAAAAGTGCTCTGTGTCCATGCTACTATTACCAGGAGTAAAATATGTCTTAGGTAGTCCTGAGAAGCAGGTGCGAACACCTTCCTACTTTAAGTCAGTCCCCTCCTGCAGTCCTCCCTGAATCCCCTCCTGAATCATCAGGCTTACACCTTTCACAGCACTCATCATTAGCACAAACCCTCCCCAATGTCCATAACCCATCCACCTTATCCCTACCCTCTCACCCCCCAGTAACCCTCAGTTTGTTTCATGAGATTAAGAGTCTCTTATGAAATAGAGCTACCCTACGACCCAGCAATCGCACTACTGGGTATTTACCCTAAAGATACAAAGGTAGTGATCCTCAGGGTCACGTGCACCCGAATGTTTATAGCAGCAATGTCCACAATAGCCAAACTATGGAAAGAACCTAGATGTCCATCAACAGATGAATGGATAAAGAAGATGTGGTATATATATACAAAATGGAATACTATGCAGCTATCAAAAGAAATGAAATCTTGGGCGCCTGGGTGGCTCAGTGGGTTAAAGCCTCTGCTTTCAGCTCAGGTCATGATCTTAATGTCCTGGGATCGAGGCCCGCATCGGGCTCTCTGCTCAGCAGGGAGCCTGCTTTCTCCTCTCCCTGTCTCTCTACCTGACTCTCTGCCTACTTGTAATCTCTCTCTCTCTGTGTCAAATAAATAAATAAAATCTTA
>LNAC01000564.1:0-20780 GCA_002007465.1 Ailurus styani | reverse complement strand
GGCGAGCTCGGTCCCCGCAGCCCGGAGTCCCCGGGCTGGCTCCGGGCGCCGCCGTGGCCACGGAGCTCTCCACGTGCCCCGCGGGCCCTTGCGCGGCCCTGGCTGCGCGGTTCTACGTTGGGTTCAGGATAAACGCGCCTTGTTGTCGTCTTGTTTTTGTTTTGTTTTGCTTTGTTTGGGTCCCGAGTATCGGGTGGCAGAACCTCCGAACATCCCCATGGCCCGTTCGTTCTTCGGTGGAATGTTGCACAGACGACACGTAGGCAGCATTTCCGGAGCAAGGACTCCCCCACCTCCACCTTACAACGTTCTATTTTAAATTTCCCATTTTTGCCCATTGTCTACATGTCCTAATCTTTATGGAGCTTTACTGCCAGTAAAATGCACAGACATGAAGAGTTGTTCATATGGATGAGTTCTGACAGTTGTGCACACCCACGTGACCGACCAGACTGGATACAGAATGGTCCCCGCCCCCAGGACACCTCTCTTTCTCACTTCTCTAACCCTGCAGGGGTGGGGTCAGAATCTAAAGAATTCTGGATCCATTATTTCTCTTTGTCGCCAGTTCCTTGTGGACCAAGCCACCCAGCCATTTGTCATTGCTGGGATCACTGTAGTCTAGTTTGAACATCAGAGATCCAGATGATTAATGTATATAAGTAGTCGTTTTAAAAAGTCAAATCAAGATAAAAAGATGTTAAAAAATTTTTTTAATGACTAATATTAGATTGTCTTCTAGTCTTCAGGTTTTTTTTCAGACTTATAGTATTGTCTCAATCCAAGTAATTCCAGATACCCTTTTCTTCAGCCTGTCTACACCAAGTATATGTTTTTGTGTCCACAAAAGTATGAATTTAAAAACAACAAAATCCCCTAAAGAACCAAACCCAGCAAAACCATGTATTTAGACCTGAGAGTCTACTTTTCAGTGCTGCTGAATGACTTCCAAGCTGTTCTGTTAACAGGTTTTGGATATGGTCCTGGAGTAATAGGGAACAGAATAGCTTTGGGATTTATGGATTTTTAAAACAAAGGTTTTTTTGGTCTTTCAGTTAATATTTAAATTAACTAAAATGGGAAATTCATACATGAAAAGATTTTTTGCTTTTTTGAGCAAAATCTTGCATTCTGCTCTATGTGGTCATCACCAACAATGAGTGAACTTTGAGGAAGTTAAGTTCTAATCTTCTTTTGCACTCTTCATTCTGCTTATCTGGAATATTGAGAATATGTATTTTGTGAGATTTGCTGAATAGTTTGATTTTAGTTTACTATTTAAAATGGGTGCTTTTAGTTAAAAAACAAAGCTGCGTATTAAAGATAAGAGTATTTAAAAAAGGTTATTTAAAAAAAGAGTATTAATTATGGGAAGTTGTTAAATAAAATGGAATTCTTTCTCAGTGCTGGACTGAGTCCTGGAGCTTCAGGTTAGCCAGGCCTTCTAGTTGAATTGTAATGGAAAGATTTTCTGATTCCTTTAGAAGTGACTGGCTTCACTGAAACGTGGCTGTACACGAATGGTATTTTATTAAGGGGTTTTAAAAGTGCTCCAGTCACTTCTGATTTTATGGTTGGGACACAGTATAATATTAGGAGTCATATCTTATGTGGCAGACTCACTTAATGAGATTGGTTAAGCACATTTTGATGCCTTAGCGTGGTTATTGTGTTAATCTAATTTTAAAAGCTTTATTATGGAACATTTCAAACATGTTCATTTGGTTACTCAGGCAGCAAAGTGCGGTAACTCTCATGCCCCGTCATTCAGCTTCAGCAGCTAAAATCTGAATAGAATCATAGAATGTTGGGAAGGGGATCTAAAATGGGCTTGAATGAGTTAATGTGAGAGGTTGTGAATTCTTGAAGAGGTCAGTGGTGGTGCCAGTATACATGAGAAATTGACTGAATATCTCAGGTCTTTTCTAGCTCTGTGATCTGTTGTCTAAAATGGTGATTCTCAAGTTTTTTCTCTTGGAAATCCATTTATCTATAATAAAAGAACCCTTTGGATCTCCTAGTTCTTCTACTTGTCCCTGGAGGGGGGAGCAAAACTTCCCCCCAAAACTTACTCCAAACTAAGAGAGTAACTTTACTTTCTTAAGTTGTAAGTTTACAACTTACTTCAAAATAAGAGAGAAAACTATGTTATATATAAGTTTTGGGGCATGTTTTGTTTCTTCTTAAGACAGTAATACATTATAAAAATGTTGAAGTTCTTCAAAAAATTTTTTAAAAGATTTTATTTATTCATTGGAGAGAGAGAGGGAGCATGAAGGAGCAGCAGAGGGTGAGGGAGAAGCAGGCTCCCCGCTGAGCAAGGATTCCCCTCTGGGACCATGACCTGAGCCAAAGGCAGACACTTAACTGACTGAGCCACCCAGGCACTCTGCCCCCCCCTTTAAACTTTTTTTTTTTTAAGGATTTTATTTATTTGAGAGAGAGAGAGAGCATGAGAGAGTGGCTGAGGGAGAGGCACGAAACTCTTCAGGTAGTGACTTGAATCATGTTGATTCTACTTTTTAGAATCTATTTCAGAAAAGATTTAGAGGGATGAATAGGAAGAGCAGGGAGGATTCTTAGGGCAGTGAAACTACTACTCTGTATGATACTGTAATGGTAGATACATGTTACTGTGTATTTGTCCAAACCTGTAGAATGTACAACACAAAGAGTGAACCCTAATGTAAACTATGGACTTTTGTGATCATGATGTGTCAGTGCAGGTTCACCAGTTTTAACAAATGCACCTCTGTGGTGGGGGATGTTGACAGTGGGGAAACGATGCATGTATGGGGCAGTGAGTATAGTACTTTTTTCTTTTTTTGAAGAGGGGGGTGTGGAGCACAGGGAGAGGGAGAGAGAGTATCTTAAGCAGGCTCCATGCCCAGTGCAGAGCTAGATGCAAGGCTCAATCTCATGACCCTGAGATTATGACCTGAGCCGAAATCAAGAGTTGGACACTTAACCGATTGAGCCACCTCAATCAAGAGATTGAATCTCTGTATCTTTGCTCAATTTTGTTGTGAACTTAAAACTGCTCTAAAGTGTAATGTCTAAAGTCTAGTATACAGAGGTTTTCCCCACAGTGTTATTTATTGAAGTGAGAATTTTGAAACAAACCGTATATCCAGCTAAATGGGTTGGTTAGTCGGTCCAGTGGATAGAATGCAACTATTGCACTTGATTGGATGTGACTCTTAAAAGATGTTTAGGAAAAGCTTATAACATGAAAAAATCCTTGTGCACTGTTAAGAGAAAAAATGGGACACAAAAATTTATATACAATATTATAGTAGTTGAAAACAAATATGAAGTAAAACCTGTGGATAGAGAAAATATCAAAAGGAAATCATTGAGGGGCGCCTGGGTGGCTCAGTCGGTTAGTGTCTGCCTCCGACTTGGGTCATGATCCCAGGGTCCTGGGATTGAGCCCTGCATTGGGCTCCCTGCTCAGCTGGGAGCCTGCTTCTCCCTCTGTCTGCCGCTCCCCCTGCTTGTACTCTCTCTCTGACAAATAAATAAAATCTTAAAAAAAAAAAAAAGGAAATCATTGAAATATCTAAGTGCTTGTCTTTGGGTGTTCTTTTTTTCCTTCCTGTTTCTTATATTTTCCAAATTTTCTATAATGCTTCTGCATTAATTTAATGGTGGCTTTAGCTGAATAACCATTATATTTAAGCTTTTAAAACATAACTGTAGGGAAAATTAAAAAATATATTACGGATATTATAAGAAAATAATGACTTCTTTAAAGAACAAATAAAGCCAGAAGCTTTTTCTTTTTCTNAAAAAAAAAAAAAGGAAATCATTGAAATATCTAAGTGCTTGTCTTTGGGTGTTCTTTTTTTCCTTCCTGTTTCTTATATTTTCCAAATTTTCTATAATGCTTCTGCATTAATTTAATGGTGGCTTTAGCTGAATAACCATTATATTTAAGCTTTTAAAACATAACTGTAGGGAAAATTAAAAAATATATTACGGATATTATAAGAAAATAATGACTTCTTTAAAGAACAAATAAAGCCAGAAGCTTTTTCTAAAGCAACACAAACACGCCAACCACTTCAATTGTTTACTGCTTATTTTAGGATAGGTTATTTCTGTTTCAGCTTCTGAGTCATTGGCTCAAAGGACAATAAATCACTCATAATCCATTATAAACAAAGTAGCACAGAAGAAAATACTTTTTAGCATAAAAAGAAGAGAAATTAAGCTTTACTGATATTTGGGTTGGAATGTGTTGATGCTGACACTCCCCTGGAGTCTGCATGTCAGGTGGTCCCCTGTCAGAGAGGTGAAGGAAGAGGGGGCTTTCTCATTCTTTCCTTAGCTTCCAGGATATGACAACATGTTCCAGTCTATGATGCCTTGTCAGGTGTATTTATAGATGCTATTATCCATCAGAAGCAAACAGGAAAATGGCAGAGTCTATCTACCCTTCTCCTGATTGGAACATTAGGTTAATAGATGGTAAAATAACAAGATGTCAGTAATCTAATGAGATTTGGCAAAAAGTTGGCCAAAAATTGGGCACGTGAGTGACTCAGTCGATTAAGTGTCTGCCTTCAGCTTGGGTCATGATCTCAGGGTCCTGGGATTGAGGCCCGCATTGGGCTCCCTATTCAGCTGGGAGTTTGCTTCCCCCTCTTACTCTCCCTCTGTGCTTTCTCTCTCTCTCAGTAAATAAAATCTTTTAAAAAAATTAAAAAGTTGGCCAAACATTTTGAAAGTTATGAAGATTTAACATTTGAAATACAGATTAAAAAAATGAAATATGGATTTAGGGGTGCCTGGGTGGCTCAGTGGGTTAAAGCCTCTGCCTTTGGCTCAGGTCATGATCTCAGGGTCCTGGGATCGAGGCCCGCATCGGGCTCCCTGCTCGGCGGGGAGCCTGCTTCCTCCTCTCTCTCTGCCTACTTGTGATCTCTCTCTCTCTCTGTCAAATAAATAAATAAAATCTTTAAAAAAAATGAAATATGGATTTAGGTTCACCATCATAATGATGGATCTTGGCCTAAGAACTGTCCCAGCACTGAGATACTGCCTCATAGTAGTAAAGTGTGCATTTGACTATAAATACATACACAAATGTTTGGAATATACATTCAGAGATTTGTTTTTTTGTGGATGAGGTGCACGATTGAAAGGAATTTGGAGGTCATTGGCTTAGAATACAAAGTTTAGTACCAAACTGGGAAATAATAGAAGTTTTGTGACTTGAAGTTTAACTTGTATTTACTTAATTATTTTTTTATTTAAAAAGATTCATTTATTTATTTTAGAGAAGTGGAGAGGGGCAGAGGAAGAGGGAGAGAGAGTCTTGAGCTTTGGAGCCCGACACAGGACTTGATCCCACGGCCCAGACAGCATGAACTGAGCCGAAACCAAAAGTCGGATGTCAACTGACTGCAGCAGTCAGGCATCTTGAACCTTATCTTTTATTCATTTATTTTTTATTTATTATTTTTATTTTTTAATGTTTCTTTTTTAATNCAGTCAGGCATCTTGAACCTTATCTTTTATTCATTTATTTTTTATTTATTATTTTTATTTTTAATGTTTATTTATTTATTTATTTATTTATTTATTTATTTTAAAGATTTTTATTTATTTATTTCACAGAGGGAGAGAGATCACAAGGAGGCAGAGAGGCAGGCAGAGAGAGAGGGGGAAGCAGGCTCCCTGCTGAGCAGAGAGCCCGATGTGGGCCTCTATCCCAGGACCCTGAGATCATGACCTGAGCCGAAAGCAGAGGCTTTAACCCACTGAGCCACCCAGGCGCCCTTAATGTTTCTTTTTTTAAAAATATTTTATTTATTTATTTGTGTGAGGGAGAGAGAGCGTACAAGCAGGGGGAGCAGCAGGCAGAGGGAGAGGGAGAAGCAGGCTCCTTGCTGAGCAGGAAGCCTGATGTGGGGCTTGATCCCAGGACCCTGAGATCATGACCTGAGTTGAAGGCAGCTGCTTAACCAACTGAGCCACCCAGGTCCCCTGGAGCTTACCTTTTAAACTATGGTTTTTATGTACAATATATTTATCTTTTAGTAGTAAGTAGAAAAATTATTTCTTTGTTTTTCTGACAGCAATGTCTGTTATTTTGTGCTGTCTCTATATTGTGTTACCATATTTGCTGATTCCCAAGAAAAGAACTTATCTCTTTTCAGAGAATTAATACAGCTGAGCTGGATTCTCTGGGGAGGAAAAACTCTGTTCTGTTTTTACAGATGGGCAAATTCCATCATGGAAAGTTTAAGGTTTCTTACCCATGATAACACATATGAAAATGTGGCCTTAAAATTTGGCTTAATGGTTGTTCATTTAAGAACTCATTCATTCCAGATAAAAAAATCAGGGTGGACATAAATCTTGATTATCTTACTACATTTGTGAAACTCATTTTTTATTTTTTTATTTTTTTTTTTTAAAAGATTTTATTTATTCATTTGACACACAGAGAGAGCNTCCATCATGGAAAGTTTAAGGTTTCTTACCCATGATAACACATATGAAAATGTGGCCTTAAAATTTGGCTTAATGGTTGTTCATTTAAGAACTCATTCATTCCAGATAAAAAAATCAGGGTGGACATAAATCTTGATTATCTTACTACATTTGTGAAACTCATTTTTTAAAAAGATGTTTTTGTTTATTTGAGAGAGCAAGTNCCCTGAGATCATGACCTGAGCCGAAGGCAGCGGCCTTAACCCACTGAGCCACCCAGGTGCCCGAAACTCATTTTTTAAAAAGATGTTTTTGTTTATTTGAGAGAGCAAGCGCTCAAGAGATAGGAGCATGAGCAGGGTGGGTGAGGGGCAGAGGGAGAAGTAGACTCCCCGCTGAGCAGGGAACCTGATGTGGGGCTTGATTCCAGGACTCTGGGATCATGACCTGAGCTGAAGGCAGACACTCAACCAACTGAGCCACCCAGGTGGCACCGCTATGAAACTCATTTTTGAATACCTACTGACTTTTTCAAAGAGGTTATAAGAAGTACGTGTGATGTTTAAATATTCGTCTGGTTACTTAAAAGTGCGTCATGGCCCCTGTTTGGTTCTGAGTCTTTTATCCTTTTTGTTTCCTTTCCAGTTGGAGGAGAGCAAATAAGTGCTATTGGACGGGGCATCTGTGTGTTGCTGGGTATTTCTCTGGAAGATACACAGAAGGAACTGGAGCACATGTAAGAAGCGCATTTCGAAGTCATTGCTATTTGAATGGGATAGGTAGTGGTTATCTCTCTATGTATCTCTATCTACCTGCCTGCCTACCTACCGACCTTTCTAAATTCTATATATACATACACTGGAACTTTGATGGTATTTTATTCCTATGAAGTGAGCTTCTCTTACTTTTATCTGTGTCCCATTGATGTAATAGGGTTATCTCCATGTTTCAGATGAGGAGAGCAAGGAAGAGTAATTTGTCAGGTGACACGCACTAAGTCAGTAGCAGAGTGGAACCCAGTGGCCTCAGTCCCTATTTGTTTATTCCTTTATCCACGAACCATTCTCTTAATGCAAAACTGAACTTCTTTTCTTAGGAATGATTTCTCTTTCCAGTTTGAGTGGTATGATCTGGGCACCATTTATGCATTTAAAAAATGCTCAGTTGTTCATTGTACGTGTAGGATCTGGAGCTCTGACAGTTAAATTACTTGCCTAAGATCATGAACACATATGTAGCAAAAATCCTGAATTCAAGTTAGAATGTAGGCTCACTGCCTTGGAAGCTGGTGCTCTTTTTACTAAGCCCAGGGAGTTTGTCATTGCTGTTTCCTAACTGGCTCTCTAAGTACAGGCCGCCTCCCCTGTCCCCATGTTTGCCTTCCCACCCTCAGCACCTCATGGCACATTTGTTTCAGATGTGTGTGGATCTGTTTATTCTGCCTGTTGGTGCCCATACCTGGGTGTAATTCCACCTACGTGTCCCTTCGTATTAGGTTGAAATCAGACTTGGAACTTAATTCCCGCCAAAGACCAAGCGTTCCCTGGTCCTCTTCCTTGCCAAAGCGGCTGCTCTTTGTCATCCACATTTATAAGAAAGGCCCTCCTGGGACTCAGGAGGCATGTGACACAATTGCCAGGAAGGCTTTTGCTAGGACTTTTTGCATATTTGCAGTAACCTTGAGTTTTCTCCAGAGTGTTTGCCCAGCGGTTCATTTTGAGTAGCTCCAAGAAGGGATGTAAAGATGGGATATCATTTATTCCAGTGTAAAGATTGAATTCTTCTATAAAAAAATTAGAATTGGACCCATGTCTTGACATATCCACCAACCTGAAGGAGCGGTTAGTGGTTCTTAGCTCCAGTTCCCGTGGGTAGCTGTTGGGGGGTACTGGCAAAAAAAAAAAAAAAAAAAAGAAATAAATAATTCCAAAACAGTCCTGTGATGTAGGTCTGTTACTATGTCATGTTACAGATGAGGAAACTGAGGCCTAGAGTGCATAAGTAACTTGCCCAAGGCCCAAATAACTTGCTCCTTATGTCTTTATATATATGTATTACATATAATATTAGGTCAACATTATGTCCTTATTTGACAGGATGCTGGTGACACTTTGGAGGTATGGAGTGTGTTGGGGGATTTATGATCTTCAGGTCACTTTCCCCACTGTTTTCCTCATAGGGTCAGGAAGATTTTGAATCTGCGCGTGTTTGAGGATGAGAGCGGGAAACACTGGTCGAAGAGCGTGATGGACAAACAGTACGAGGTGCTATGCATCAGCCAGTTCACCCTCCAGTGCGTCCTCAAGGGCAACAAGCCTGACTTCCACCTGGCAATGCCCACGGAGCAGGCAGAGAGCTTCTACAACAGTTTCCTGGAGCAGCTGCGGAAGACATACAGGCCAGAGCTCATCAAAGGTAGGCAGGAGGGTGAGCCCACCCAAGAGGAGGGTCTCTGGGACACGTCCAGAAGGGGGAAAAGGAATCTGCAATTACAGTATCTCCTTGGGTCCAGGAAGTTTGTTGTTTGTGTTTATTATTTCCTTAAAACGACAGAGTGGCTGCTTCTCCTGCTGTGGTCCGAGTCCTCTGAAGGCCCCTGATACTGTTTACCCTTCTTCATTCTTCTGTTCACATGTGAAATGTTGAGCAACCCAAAAGTGTGTTTGATACAGTGGTGTTTTATTTTGCTTGCTTATCATGTCCAACAGAGAATACAGTGCAAGCCACAAATGTGAGTCACATGTCATTTTCAATTTCTTGTAGCCATACTAAAAAAAAGGTAAAAAGAAACAAGTGAAATTGATTTTAAAAGTATCTTTTAATCAACAATAGTTTGATTTCACCTCACAATCAATATAAGAAGTTGAGATAATTTTCATTCTTTTTTGGTGCTAAAGATTTCTAAATCTTGGTGTGTAATTTGTGCATGTAGGCCATCTCAGTTTGGACCAGGCACATTTCAAATACCTAATACCCATGAGTGCTTAATGGTTGTCATATTGGACAGTGAAGGTTTAGGTCTTTGCTTAACTGCTTATTGGCAGGAAAGCCAACCTGGTTTGACTGAGGTTTAGTCTAGAAAATGCCTTGGAATAGTGGTCCTGGTTTATGAGAGAATTATGAATCTGAACTTATGAGTCTGTTTAAGGGGTATTCATTTCTGTTCTGTTTTCATGTTTCTGGGGGGCAAATTGCATTTAAAACCATCATGTTTTGCCTTTTTCTTCAAAGCTATTAGAATGTTTAGCTTCCTTTGGTAATACATCTCAGTGTGAGATTTTTCTTAGTACAATGTCTCAGTATCTAACTGCAATTTCTTCTGCTGCCATCATACCCTTTTGTAGATGTCTAAGAGTTGTTAATAGTTAGCTCTGTATTATCGCCTATACTTTGACTTTCTCTGGAAGAAACAAAGCTTGGTCCCTAATTTTTTGGACCCATTTTCAACCTTAAGGAATAGAAGTTACTGCCTGATTTTGAAGCTCTGTAGCAGAGCCCCGCATTGAAGATTGTCAGCTCATCAAATTCACTTACATTTGGAAAAGTGATATTTCTGTCCCTCTTCAGCATTTCTTCTTATCTTAATTTTCCTCTTAGCTGTGTGAAGTGTCCCTTTGCCATTAACAGGATACTCCTGCCTTAAATCAAATCCCACTCTCTACTTGGGTCCTGGTAGAGTAGAATGTATTTGCCTCTTCTGGAAATAATCCAAGTTATGAAGAGCTCCATTCATAATTCTGGTCATGGATGTCTCCAGTATTTTTCCCTCCCCTGTGTCCACTGGGATCCTTCGGCATGGCTTTGCTGCAAACATGTTTCTTCCCTAAATTAGTAATTAAGTCAGGTCCTCTGAATAATTATTTCTCTTTGCTGAGCTGAGGATTAAATGCTGTCATCATTGTCTTCTGTGCTTGATATTTGTAGAATCATCCCATTTCTGAGTAATCTCAGACATAGTTTAGAATGCACTGAAGCCCCTTGAAAGGATAAGCACAAGGAATACTATAAAAGCGTAAATAAAGGCACTTTAAATGGGGGAACACTAGTGGTTGTTAAGGAATGCTCAAGTGAAAACAAAATAGCTTTCATCTGAGTCCTTAAAGAGGCGTGTTTTGTGTATTATTAGGTGTTTTGTGTTCCTTTTACTTTTTGAAATGATGTGTATTTTATCCAGATAATTCTCTAAAGTGCCTGAAACAATGTACTATAAACACTGTAATTTTATAATGGGCCACAATTTAAGTTCCTGGGGATGTGATACATCTGATCGTTTTGATGAAATTGACGTGATTTATGCGAAGAGTTTTAATCAGAATTTATTTCCAAATCCTTTGGACTTTCAGAAACACTTTGGTCAAACAACAGTGCCTCTCTTGCTCTTTCAGCTTTTTATCTCTTTTATGGTGTTCAGTAGAACAGGAGGCAGAGAGCATGTTTTACACGCTTGCTGCATTTTGCTTAATTTTGGGTTTTTGGTTTCCAGCTCCAGTATGGAACACCCTCTGAGAGTGGAAAGGATGATGGAACACAAACCAACTGCTAATAAATACATTTTCTTTATTTTAGGATTCTTTATTTCTCTATTTAGGGGCCACTTTGGCAATTTTAAGACTTAAAATAGTTTAATTTCCTTTTTGAAAAAAATTTAAAATGTTTTTTCTAGTTTTATAATACAATTGACGTGTAACACCCTATTAGTTTTAGTTATACAACATGATGATTTGATACATGGGTATATTGTAAAATGATCACCAGTGTTAAGTTCAGTTAGTTCCTCACCTTACATAGTTATAGTTTTACTTTTCTTGTGATGAGAACTTTTAAGATCTATTCTCCTAGCAACTTTCAAATATGTGATACAATATTGTTAACTTTGGTCACTATGACATACCTTATATCCCAGAATTTATTTATCCTACAACTGGAGGCTTGAACCTTTTGGCCCCCCTCACCGTTTCTTCCACCTTCTACCCCTGCCTCTGGCAACCACCAGCCTGTGCTCTGAATCAATGAGATGGGTTTTTTAGATTTTACATGTATGTGAGATTGTATAGTATTTGTCTTTCCCTGTTTGACTGAAAGCCCTTAAGGTCCATCCACGTTCTTGCAAATGGTAGGATTTCCATCTTCTTCTTTTTTAAATGGCTGAATAGTATTCTGTTGTGTCTATATACCACCTCTTCTTTATGCATTCATCTATCAGTGGATACTTAGGTTGCTTTCATGTCTCGGCTATTGACTTAATTAATTAGACTTAGCATTTATCTTCAGTCCTTTCCTCTTTAATGACTGGAACTTTATTTTAAATTTATATTTAGTTTATTTCTCTTAACTTGTTAAGGACTGAATAGCAGGAAGATTGTTCCCTTTATTCCCTGTCTCTGTTCCCCGTCCCCCTCCCCCCCACTTTACGCTTTTCCTCACTAGCTGCAGCTCTTCCTCTTAGGCCCAGCCCACCTCAGCTTTAGTGAACTAGAGCTTATTGCTTTATGATTGAAGCATGTGGAGGTATGATGAATTCAGGGTCATCTTGGGCTCGATTCCCTCTGGTGTCACTGCTGTGACTCTGGGATTCTCTGAGCCCTGCTTTCCCTTGTGCATGTCAGCCTTGTCCTCAGGTAGGTCTTCTGCAGGATGGTCATGATGGTTGTAGTCTTCACAGTTCACCAGGAAGGAGAGTAAGTCTTTGTCTGTGCATTTCAGGTAGAAGTCCTGAAGGTCACTTTGACTGGGCCAGCTTATGTCACATGGCCACCCTTAAACCAATATGGGATGGACTGTGTGACTCAGTTTAGGTCATGTGTTTCATAGAGGACAGAGTTGACTTCCTGGGGACCGTCTGGGGCTGTTGGGAAGGGGGATGGGAGAAATGCCTTCTGGAAGGGCTACCTGAAAGTGCCACTTGCGTGTCCTTGACTTGCTTTGTTGGTGGCTCCTGGCATGTGGGATTAATAGAAGGAGTGTGGTCAAGGGGAGTAGGCGGTCCTAGCAGAACTGCCTTTCTGGCAGTGGGGATGGTAAGGGGAGTGTCATAGATGTGTGTGCAGTTAATGAGGCTGTCTCTTTTCTGGGTACCTGGGAGGGAGGAGCAAGTGGCATAATTCCCCAAATGGCTCTTTGAGGCCTTTTCTGCCCCAGGTGGTACTTGAAGCCAAGCTGACCCACCACACCCACATGACCAGAATTCTCGGCATGCTTGATGTGTTTGGGTGTAGTCTGTTTGGAACTCTCAGGCTTTGCTTCTGCCATGGCCCCCTTGCCCACTCTGGTCCAGTTCTCCTGGTCCCTTGACCCTTTGGCCTTGTGAGAGCATCTCCTCTTCTCAAGAACTAGCCTACCTTGCCTTATGCTCTTATTTACTATTGCTGCATAGCATATTGCCCCAAAACTCAGTGGCTTAAAAATAACCCTTCTGTCTTCCTCACAGTTTTGTGGGTCAGGAATCTACGTGGGGCTTGGTTGGGTGCTTGTCTCTGATCGATATGGTGTTGGCTGGGCTGGAGGATCTACTTCTAAGATGGCCCATGTACATCTTGCTCCTCCCCTCTCTCACCTCATCTTATTCTCCAGGATCTCTCCCCATCACTTGGACTTCTCACACTCTGGCAGTCTGAGGGTAGCTTGATTTCTGACATTGTGGCTGGTTTCTCCCACAGCAAGCACTCCAAGACCAGGCGTTTCAAGAGACAGGAAATGAGAGTGCCAGCCCCTTGAGGCCAGGCCTGGATAGGGGTATAGCATCACTTCTGCCATATGCTATTGGACAGAGCAGTCACACAGCTGACCCAGCTTCCAAGGGGAGGATATAGACCCACCTTGCGATGGAAGGGATGTCAGAGTTTGTGGCCATCTTTAATCCTGCATAGCTCATAACACTAATGCTCTCAAAGGGCTTTTCCTGTTCTCTGGCTCTTCTTCCGATGATTGATTTCGTGGGGGAAACCCAGTGCATACATTTGTCAGTTTTTGCCCTTTACTGCAGAATGAGCCAGAGGTTAAGGGTGCTTTGTTAGATACCCAGACTGAGTGGTCCCAGGAAACTGGGTCCAGATGTGGCCCTCGACACCCCTTTGGGAATCTCCATCCTTCAGAAAGAGCACTGAAAGTAGTGTTCAGTGGGAGGCATTACATGCTGTCAAAGTTGAGTATTAAACATGTATTGCTTTTATAGTTATGGAAAAAGTACATGTTATATCAAAATGGAATAGTTAAAAGAGAGATTTCCACACTCAAGCTTCTTGTTCCAACACTGAGCTATTTTAATGGGCCCAGGGAAGCAATCACCTGTTGGCTTTGTTGAGCAAATCAGAAGCTGCCATGATATTAAAAAGAGCTATCTCTGTATTCCCTGTGGGTGGCAAAGAGCTAGACCAACGTGGAAAGATCTTTTAGGAGAGCAGCAGCTCTCTGATTGCCTCAGCTCTGTTCACTCCGTGGGACATCCATTATGTGCAGGGCTCCTACAGGTTCATTCACAAAGAGAAGGTGCCAGGAGGAAGGAGGAAGCCTGCATCTAGTGTTTGCTTCGTGGTTAGTGTTTAATTTTTATGGATTTGTTTAATTTCCTACTCTTTTTTTACTACATAAAGCATGTTAGCAGCCTGAGTGAGCTTTCAGTGGAAGCCTTTTATATATTTCAGCAAGGACATGATGCCAGAGGCATTATTGTTAATGTAACTTTCAGAAATCACAACGTGAGATCACACCTTCGTTGTTGATAAATGGCAAGCCTGGTGGACTCTGGTACAGGCCCATGGCTCTCTTGAAGTCTGATGCAGTTGTGTGACTGATATTGGCCTAAAAAGTTAGTTTTTTGTCACTCCTTGCTTTTCATTCATTCTCTTCAGTGATTTGCTAATCAGCTTCCTTTATTTATTTCTGCCTGTCTCTTTTAGGTCTTAGACTTATACTAACTATGTCATCTCTGTGACTGGTTTACCTTCGCCTAGCCCAAATAGCAAACTATATCCATTTTTGGTTTTGTTTCCCTTATTATTTTTTGTTTTCTTATTTTTTATTTTTAATTTTTTTTATTAACATATAATGTTTTGTTTCAGGGGTACAGTTCTGTGATTCATCTGTCTTACACCATTCACAGCACTCACCATGTTTTTGTTTCTTTTAAAAGATCTTATTTTTAAGTAATCTCTGCCCCTAATGTGGGGTTCGGACATCTATCCCCAAGATCAAGAGTCACATGCCCCATCAACTGAGCCAGCCAGCCTCCCCAATCCATTTTTGTTTTTAGATCCTAGCTTTTCGTGATTCCTTGATTTGCTTAGTTGATTTTCCAAGGTGAACAATAGCGTACTTTTTAGCAGTTCTTCTTTCCCCACCTACCTGTCTGGAGCCATATTATAAATAGTGTCACAGATGTGGTCACCAGTATCCTGCAGCAATGGCAGAGCACCTTACACATCACACCGGAGGTGCTCGGTTATTTTGGGTGACAAGTGCCCCCAGGCCCAGGGAGATGAGGACAGGCTCATTTTGGTGGCTCTACTCTTCCATCTATTTGCTTCCTCCCTGGGCTATTTCTCCCTCCCGTCTTTATTCTACAAATTCAGAAATGTTGATAAATTAGTTGGCTCTCTATATTTTCTTCATACAAAGGGTATATTAAATAATAGTGTACGTGGTATCATGTCTCACTTGCTTTTTCTTTCTTGGGTGTGCCCTGAGGGGATCCTCCAGCTTACTAATTTTTTCTTTGACCAGGTCCAGTCTGGAGTTTAGCTTGTCATTTGAGTTTTAAGTCAGCCACTTATTTTTTATTCCTAGTGTTTGTTTTTTCTAAAATTAACTTATTTTTTATTGTGGTAAAATAAATGCATTTTTTATGTAACGTAAAATAAACCATTTTAAAGTGTAGAGTTAAGTGATCGTGTACTCACAGTGTTGCATAACCATCACCACTGTCTAGTTTCAAAGCATTTTCATTACCCCAAAAGGAAACCCTATGTGCATTCAGCAGCTACTTTGCCTTCTCCCCCACCCTTAGCTCTGGCAACCAGGAATCTGCTTTTGGTCTCTGTGGATTTGCCTCATCTGGATATTTCATATAAATGGAACCATGCAATCAATATTTTGTGTCTGGCTTCTTTGACTTAGCATAATGTATTCAAGGTTCATCTTTTGAACATACATTGTAGCATATCATCATTACTTCATTCCAGTATATGAAGAATATCCCATTGCATGAATGTATCACATTTTGTTTTTCTATGCATTCATTAATGGACATTTGGCTTTTCCCAACCTTTTAGCTATTGTGAATAGGGCTGCCATAAACATGTGCGGACAAGTTTTTGAGCATCTGTTTTCAGTTCTTTTGGTTATATACTCTAGGAGTGGGATTGCTGGATCGTATGATAATTCTGTTTAACTTACTGAGGCACGCCAGATTCTTTCTCACAGTGACTTTTTACATTCCCACCAGCAGTGAGGGTTCTGATTTCTCTGCATCCTTGCCAACACTTGTTATTTCCTTTTTAATTTTTATTTGTTTTTTGATTATAGCCATCCTAATGGGTGTGAAGTGGTACAGCATGATGGTTTTGATTTGCGTTTTTCTAATGGCTAATGATACTGAGAATCTTTTCATGTGCTTGTTGGCCATTTGTGTATCTTCTTTGGAGAAATGGCTATTCAGATTCTTTACTCGTTTTATTTTATATTTAATTTTTTAAAAAAGATTTTATTGATTTATTTGTCAAAGAGACAGAGAGAGAGAAAGAGAGAGCACAAGCATGGGGAGCAACAGGCAGAAGGAGAAGCAGGTTCCCTGCTGAGCAAAGAGCCCAAGGACCCTGGGATCATTACCTGAGCCAAAGGCAGACACTTAACTGACTGAGCCACCGAGGTGTCCCATCTTTACTCATTTCAAAATTGCATTGTTTGAGGGGTGCCTAGGTGGCTCAGTGGGTTAAGCACCCAGCTGTTGATTTCAGCTCAGGTCTTGATCTCAGGGTTGGGGCTCACAATTAAAATTGAATTTTTTGTCTTTTTGTTATTAAATTGTAAGTAATTTATAAATTCCAGATACTCAGACCCTTATTATATGATTATATATGTTATATGAGTATATATGTTATATGATTATGTGATATGCAAATATTTTCTCCCATTCTGTGGGTTGTCCTTTCACTATCTTGATAGTATCCTTTGATGCACAGAAGTTTAAAAACTCTCTTTCTTTCTTTTTTCCCTTTTTCTTTTTTTTTTTTTTGGCCCAACCTGGGGCTTGAAATCGTGACCCAAAGGTCAGGAGTCTCATTTCCACTGACTGAACCTCCAGACACCCCCCCCAAAATTTTTTTTATTGAAGTATAGTTGACATACAATATTATATTAGTTTCAGGTGTGCAACATAGTGATTTGACATTTATATACTACAAAAACTCCCCTTGATTAAGTATTACCATCTGTCAGCATATAAAATTATAGCAATATTATATACTACCCTGTGTTTTACTTTACTTTATATCCCTGTGACTTATTCATTTTATAGCTCACAGTTTGTACCTCTTAATCCCCTTCACCTGTTTCGCCCATTCCCCACCCCTTAATGCTTTTAGTTTTTGATGAAGTCCAATTTTATCTTTTTTTCCTTTTGTGTTTTTGGTTTTATATATAAGAAACCATTACCAAAATCCATTGTCATAAAGGTTAACCTTATGGTTTCTTCTCAGAGTTTTACAGTTTTAACCCATACAGTTAGGTGTTTGATACATTTTGAGTTAATTTTTGTATATGGTGTGATGGTGTGATGTAAGGATCTAACTTCATTCTTTGGCATGTGAATATCCAGCCATTGCATCATTTGTTGAAAAGACTATTTTCTTCCCCATCGAATGGTCTTTGTACTCTTGTTGACTATATATGTATGGGTTTATTTATGAACTTTCAGTTATATTTCATCATTCTGTATGCCTATCCTTATGCCAGTGCATAGACTGTTTTGATTACAATAGCTTTGCGTAGTAGGTTTTGAAATTGAAAATTGTAAATCTTCCAGTGTTGTTGTAATTAATTTTTGAAAGGTAATATGATCAGATAGTTCATACATCAAAATGATATGAAAAGGTCCGCCTTGAGAAGCCATGCTCTCACTCATGTGTTGTCCACTCTCTTTCCCTTACTCTCTGTAGGCAATCACTTTTAATTAATATGTAAATTAATTAATTCTTTAATTAATTTAAATTTAATTTAATTTATTTTTTTTAAGGATTTTATTTATTTATTTGACACAGAGAAAGAGAAAGATCACAAGTAGGCAGAGAGGCAGAGAGAGAGGAGGAAGCAGGCTCCCCACTGAGCAGGGAGCCCGATGCGGGCCTTGATCCCAGGACCCTGAGATCATGACCTGAGCTGAAGGCAGAGGCTTTAACCCACTGAGCCACCCAGGCGCCCTTTTAATTAATTTTTTTTTTTGTAGTTTTCATGGTTTTATTAACACAAATATGTGCACAACAAGCTGTCTATTCATTTTCTTCGCTGCGCAGCCTGGCATTGGGATTGGTGACTCTGATTGCCAGCTGGGCTGCTCTTTCCACAATAGCTTTGCGGTTCTTGGAGGAGACATTGTGAGCAATCTCTGCACAGTAAGACTTGTTGCACATCAACAGCACTTCAAGCTCCTTGACATTGTGGACTAGGAACTTCCTGAAGCCACTGGGCAACATGTGCTTTGTTTTCTTGTTGCTCCCGTAACCAGTGTTGGGCATCAAGATCTGGCCCTTGAATCTTCTGCGCACCCTATTGTCAATGCCTCTGGGTTTCCGCCAGTTGCGCTTAATTTTGACATATCGGTCTGACTGGTGCCGGATGAACTTCTTGGTCCTCTTTTTAACGATCTTGGGCTTCACCAAAGGTCTGAGGGCAGCCATGATGCCCAGTAACAGATGGCCGCCACCTCCGCAGGCAGCGCCAAGGAAGAGAGCCTTTTTAATTAATTTTTAAATTATTTTTTTCTATCTAGTGTTTCTTCATGCACATGTGAGCAAATATGGATATATATATCTCTTTTTATGTAAAGGTAGCATCTTTAACAAATTATTTTAAAGAGGATTTCACAGTGTGTTCTAGAGATTCTTTCCTTATTAGTTCATAGAGAACTTCCTTATACCTTTCGAAACAGCTCTGCAGTGTTCTATGGTGGGAACAGACCCTAGTTTATTTAATCTATTTTAAATCTTATTTAATCTGTATTGTTGAACTCTTGGGTTGTTTCTGATTTTTGGCTCTTGAAAACAGCAGAACAACAGTGATGCAATGAATACATTTGTACATAGGCCATTTCATGTTCAGGCAGGTTATGCCTCAGGATAAATTCTCAGAAGTGAGGGAAAAAAAAAAGAAGTGGGATTGCTAGATAGTGCTAGATGGCCCTCTGTAGGCATTGATCTTTTTTCAGTGTGTGAGACTGCCGTGTTCTTCACAGTTTTGTTAACAGAGTACATTTTATCTAGAATTTTGTCTTTCTTAGAGGTGAAAATGACATCTTCTTTTAGTTTTAATGTGCAGAATATGGTTGAACATTTTTCAGATCTTTGCGTGCTTTGTATTTCCTTTCCTGTGAACTGTTCATGTGCTTTGATCAGGTTCTTTATTTCTGTGAGCTTTTTTTTTTTTTTAAAGATTTTATTTATTTATTTCACAGCGGGAGAGAGATCACAAGGAGGCAGAGAGGCAGGTAGAGAGAGAGGGGGAAGCAGGCTCCCTGCTGAGCAGAGAGCCCGATGCGGGCATCGATCCCAGGACCCTGAGATCATGACCTGAGCCGAAAGCAGAGGCTTTAACCCACTGAGCCACCCAGGTGCCCTTCTGTGAGCTTTTAATATGTGCTGTGAATTGCAGGTATTTTTCATCCATTTTGTCATTTGTCCTTTGACCTTGCTTTAAGGGTTGTTTGCTGGACAGACATTTTCTTTCTTTCTTTCTTTCCTTCTTTCTTTCCTTCTTTCTTTCTTTCTTCTTTCTTTCTTTCTTTCTTTCTTTCTTTCTTTCTTTCTTTCTTTCTTTCTTTCTGATTTCTTTATTTATTTTAAAAGATTTTATTTATTTGAGAGAGAGAAAGAGCGCAAGCGCACAAGAGAGCATGAGCAGGAGGAAGGGGAAAGGAGAGAGAGAGACAGGGATACTTTCCACTGAGCAGGGAGCCCAAAGTGGGACTTGATCCCAGGACCCTGAGATCATCCTGAGCTGAATTCAGATGCTTAACTGGCAGGACCACCCAGGTGCCTGCTCTTCCTTCCTTCTAAAAATTTTATTTATTTACTTTAGAGCATGCGAGAGCATGAGCAGGGGGAGGGGCAGAGGAAGAGAGAGAAATTGAGAATCCCAAGCAGACTGTGTGGAGCATGGAGGCACGACTCTGAGATCATGACCTGAAGCAGAACTCAGAGTCGGATGCTCAACCAGCTGAGTCACCCAGCTGCCCTTTTTTTTTTTTTTAAGGTAGGCTCCGTGCTCAACGTGGAACCCAACACGGAGCTTGAACTCACGACCCTAAGATCAAGACATGGGATGAGATCAGGAGTCATTCAGATGCTTAACTGACCGAGCCACTCAGGTGCCCCAAGGACAGACATTTCTGATATTAATTTTTTGAAATGTTTGCTGGATTTTGAACCATAGTTTCTTAGGATTTCTTTTTTTTTTTTAAAGACNTTATTTATTCATTTGACAAAGAGAGACACAGCGAGAGAGGGAACACAAGGAGGGGGAGTGGGAGAAGCAGGCCTCCCGCTAATGCGGGGCTCGATCCCAGGACCCTAGGAGCACGACCCAAGCCGAAGGCAGACCCTAACAGCTGAGCCAGCCAGGTGCCCCAGTTTCTTAGGATTTCTATGACATTTCCTACTCCAAAGTTATAAAGAAATCTGGCTATTTCCCCCCTTAGTGCTTTTATGCTTTCATTTTTCATTTTGAAATACTAGATCTGTTTGGAGTTTATCTTGTATACAGTGTAAAATGTAGATCCAAATTTTATCTTTCTCAGGTAGTTAAGAAATGGTTTCCCAAAACATTTATTTAAAAAACTACCTTTACCTCCACTAATCTGAGATTCTGACTTCATCCCATATTAAATCCCTGTATGTGTTTATGAACTGTTAAGTTTTGTTTCTATTGTTTTTGTTTTCTTTTTGCCTATTTATATGATGAAGACACACTTTCAGTTATTGAAACTTTTGCTATGCTTTCATATTGGGTAAGGTGAGTCTCACTCACATTGCTATTTGGAGTTTTCCTGCCTATTAATTGTTTTTCTTTTTTTTTTTTTTTTCTTTTTTTTTAAATTTTATTTTTATTATTTGCCCAAGGGGTACAGGTCT
>LNAC01000563.1:1024317-1048407 GCA_002007465.1 Ailurus styani | reverse complement strand
TTATGTTTTCGAATTTAGCCATTCTGACTAGTGTGAGATGATATCTCATTTCAGTTTTGATTTGAATTTTCCTGATGATCAGTGATGTTGATCATCTTTTCATGTGTCTGTTGGCCATCTGTATGTCTTCTTTGGAGAAATGTCTGTTCGTATCTTCTGCCCATTTTTTAATTGGATTATTAAGGGGGGGCATTGAGTTGTATAAGTTTTCTACATGTTTTGCATACTAACCCGTTATTGGATATATCATTTGCAAATAACTTCTCCTATTCAGAAGGTTGTTTTTTAGTTTCGTTGATTATTTCCTTTGCTGTGCAGAATCTTTTTATTTTGATGTAACTCCAATAGCTTATTATTTCTTTTGTTTCCCTTGCCTTAGGAGACATGGCTGATGTAGAATAATTATTGCCTGTGTAGTCTTCAAGGATTTTAATGGTTTCATATCACACATTTAAGTCTTTATTACATTTTGGATTTATTTTTATGTATGATATAAGAAAGTGGTCCAGTTTCATTCTTTTACATGTTGCCATCCAGTTTTGCTAACACAATTTGTTGAAAAGACTGTAATTTTCCCATTGCATATTCTTGCCTCCTTTGTCATAGATTAATTGACCATATGATTATAGGTTTATTTCTGGGGTCTGTCCTCTGTTCTCTCGATCTATGTGTCTGTTTTTGTGCCAGTACCATACTCTTTTGATTACTATGAATTTGTAGTATATCTCGAAATCTGGATTGTGATACCTCCAGTTTTGTTCCTTTCCAAGGAATTTGCTTTGGATCTTGGGTCTTTTGTGGTTACATACAAGTTGTAGGATTATTATAGTTCTGTAAAAAATTCTATTGGTGTCTTGATAGGGATTTCATAAAATCTGTAGATTGCTTTGGGTAATTATGGACATTTTAAAAATATTTGTTTTCCTAGTCCATGAGCATGGAATATCTTTCCATTTGTTTATGCCCTCTTCAGTTACTCTCATCACTGTTTTTTTTTTTTTTGAAGATTTTTTANTTGGGTCTTCTGTGGTTACATACAAGTTGTAGGATTATTATAGTTCTGTAAAAAATTCTATTGGTGTCTTGATAGGGATTTCATAAAATCTGTAGATTGCTTTGGGTAATTATGGACATTTTAAAAATATTTGTTTTCCTAGTCCATGAGCATGGAATATCTTTCCATTTGTTTATGTCCTCTTCAGTTACTCTCATCACTGTTTTATAGTTTTCAAAGTATAGATATTTAATCTCCTTGGTTAAATTTATTCCTGAGTTTTATTATTATTGATGTAAATGGGATTGTTTTCTTAATTTCTCTTTCTGATACTTCTTTAGTGGGGATAGAAATGCAACAGATTTCTGTATGTTGATTTTGTATCCTGCAACCTTACTGAATTCATTTATCAGTTCTAGTAGTTTTTTGGTGGAGACTTTAGGGTTTTCTCTATATAGTATTATGTCATCTGTAAATAGTGAGTTTTACTTCTTCCTTATCAATTTGGATGCCTTTTCTTTCTTATTGTTTGTCTGCTTGTGAGTAGGACTTCCACTACTATGTTGAATAGAAGTAGTAAGAGTGGATATCCTTGTCTTGTTATTGATCTTAGGAAAAAAGTTCTCAGTTTTTCGCCATTGAGTATGACATTGTTAACTGTGGGTTTTTCATATATGGTCTTTATTATGTTTAGGTATGTTTCTTCTAAACCTACTTTCTTGGTGGTTTTCATCATGAATAGATGTTATGTTTTGTCAAGTGCTTTTTCTATATCTGTTGATGATCATATCAGTTTTTATCCTTTATCTTGTTAATGTGTTGTATCCCGGTGATTGATTTGCAAATATTGAACCACCTTGCACCCCAGGAATAAATCCCACTTGACTGTGGTGAATGCTTTTTTAAATGTATTGTTGGATTTGGTTTGCTAATATTTTCTTGTGGATTTTTGCATGTATGCTCATCAAAAATATTGGTTTGTAATTTTTTTTTTTTTTGGTAGTGTCTTTACCTGGTTTTGGTATCAGAATAATGCTGCTGGCCTCATGGAATGAGTTGGGAAGCTTTCCTTTCTCATCTATTTTTTGGAATAGTTTAAGAAGAATTGGTATTAACTCTACTATACATGTTTGGTAGAATTCATCTATGATGCCATCTAGTCCTGTTCGTATCTTTTTGATTATTGATTCAATTTCATTGTTGGTAATCCATCTGTTCAATTTCTATTTCTTCCTGATTTAGTTTTGGTAGTTTATATGTTTCTAGGTATTTATCCATTTCTTCTAGATTGCCCAATTTGGTGGTTCTAGGTATTTATCCATTTCTTCTAGATTGCCCAATTTGGTGGCGTGTAATTTTTAATAATATTCTCTTATAATCCCTTGTATTACTGTGGTGTTGGTAGTTACTTCTCCTCTTTCATTTCTGATTTTTTTTCAGCTCTCTCTCCCTCTCTCTCCCTCTCTCTCTCTCTCTCTCCCTCTCTCTCTCCCTCTCTCTCTCTCTTTCATGATGACTCTGGGTAAAGGTTTATCGGTTTTGTCAAATTTTTCAAAGAAACAACCCCTGCTTTCATTGATCTATCCTATTATGTTTTTGTTTTTGTTTTTAGTTTCTCTTTCATTTGTTTCTGCTTTAATCTTTATTATATCCTTTATTCTACTGGTTTGGGGTTTTGATTCTTCTTTTTCCAGCTCCTTTAGTTATAAGATTAGGTGGTTTTTTGAGATTCTTCTTACTTCTTAAAATAGGCCTGTATTGCTATAAACTTCCCTCTTAGAAAAGCTTTTGCTGCGTCTCAATGATTTTGAACTGTAGTTTTTTTCATTTTCATTTGTCTCCAGGTATTTTTTAACTTCCTTTTTGATTTCTTGGTTGACCCATTCATTGTTTAGTGGCTTGTTACTTAACCTCCATGTATTTGTGTTCTTTCCACATTATTTCTTCTTGTTGATTTCTAGTTTCATAGCATGTGGTCAGAAAAAGTACATGATTTGATTTCAATCTTTTTTGAATTTGTTGAGACTTCTTTTGTGTCCTAATATGTGATTTATTTTGGACAGTGTTTCAAGTGCCCTTGAGAGGAATGCATATTCCCTTGTTTTAGGATGAGATATTCTGTTTATATCTCTTAGCTCCATCTTGCCCAATGTGTCATTCAAAGCCACTATTTCCTTGTTGATTTTCTGTTTGGATGACCTATCCATTGATGTAAGTGGAGCATTAATGTCCCCTACCACTAATGTATTAGTATCGATTACTTTTTTTATGTTTGTTTTTAGATGCTTTATGTATTTGGGTGCTCCCAATTTTGGTACATAGATATTTACAATTATTATATATTATTGTTGGATTGTTCCCTTTATGATTACATAGTATCTTTCTTGGTCTTTTGCTACAGTCTTTGTTTTAAAGTCTATTTTGTTTGATATAAGTATTACTATCCTGGCTTTCTTTTCAGTTTCATTAGCATGTGAAAAGCTATTCATCCCTTCACTTTCAATCTGCATATGTCGTTAGGTCTGAAATGAGTCTCTTGTATGCAGTATATAGGTGAGTCTTGCTTTTTTATCTGTTTTGTCACCCTATGTCTTTTGATTGGACCATGTATTCTATTTAACTGCAAAGTATTTATTGATAGGCCTGTACTTATCGACATTGTTACTTGTTCTATGGTTGTTTTTTAGTTCTCTGTTCCTTTCTACTCTAGTTCTCTTTTCTTAAGTTTGATGGATTTTGTCATATACTTGGATTCTTTTCTCTTTATTTTTTGCATATCCATTACCTGTTTTCGATTTGTGGTTACCATTAGGTTTATATATAACATCATATGTATATAGCAGTCTATACTGAGTTGATAGTCACTTAAGTGTGAACATAGTTTTTACTCCTCTCCCCTCCACATTTTACGTGTATGATGTCATACTTTGCATCCTTTTATTTTGTGAATCCCTCCACTGATTTTTTTTTAAGATTTTATTTCTTTATTTGACACAGAGAGAGAGAGATCACAAGTAGGCAGAGAGGCAGAGAGAGAGGAGGAAGCAGGATCCCTGCTGAGCAGACAGCCCGATATGGGCCTCGATCCCAGGACCCTGAGATCATGACCTGAGCCGAAGGCAGAGGCTTTAACCCACTGAGCTACCCAGGCGCCCCTTCCACTGATTTTTATAGGTATACTCTATTTTACAGATTTTGTGCTTTCTTCTTTTCTTACTTCTACTTATGTTCTTTCTTTTCCACTCAAAAAGTTCCCTCTAACATTTCTTGTAGGGCTGGTTTAGTGCTCATGAATTCTTTTAACTTTTGTTTGAGAAACCCCTAATCTCCCCTCTATTATGAATGATAGACTTGCTGGATAGAATATTCTTATTTATAGGGTTTTTTTCTTTCAGCACTGTCACTGTATCATACCATTCCCTTCTGGTCTGCTAAATTTTTGCTGAAAAATCAGCTGACAGCCTTATGGGGTTTTCCTTGTATGTAACTGTTTCTTCTTGGTGCTTTTAAAACTCTCTTTTTCACTGCTTTTTGCCATTTTAATTATTATGTGTCTTGAAATGGGCCTCCTTGGGTTTATTTTGTTGGAGGCTATCTCTGCCTCCTGAATCTGGATTTGTTTCCTTCTCCATACTCAAGAAGTGTTCAGCTATTATTTCTTCAAATACCTTTTCTGCCTCTTTCTCTCTCTCTTTTTTTGGGATCTCTATACTGTGAATGTTATTAAGATTGATGGTGTCTCTGAGTTCTCCTAATCTATTTTCATATTTTTTTTTCATCTCTCCTGTTCAGCTTGATTGCTTTCCATTACTCTGTATTTCAGGTCTCTGATCCATTCTTCTGCTTCCTCTAGTGTACAATTATTGCTTCTGGTATACATTTAATTTTAGTTATTGAATTCTTCATGTCGATTTCGTTGTGTTCTATCTCCTTTTTGAGGGTCTTACTCCCACTCTCCTCTTAAGTCCAGTCAGTGTCTTTGTGAGCATTATTTTAAATTCTCTCTCAGGCATATTACTTATCTCTGTTTCATTTCACTCTCTTACTGTTCTTTCATTTGGGACGTATTCCTCTCTCCTTTTTGTCTGACCCTCTGTGTCTGTTTCTCTGTGTTAGGAATGTCAACTATATGTCCTACTTTTGAACATTGTAGCCTTCTATAGAAGAGGTCCTATAGTGCCCTGTACTGCAGTATCCCCTGTTCACCAGAACCTGGTACTTCAGGGGTGTCTCCTATGTGTGTTGCATGCATCCTGTTGTCACTGAACCACATTTGCCTTTAGTCCAATCATCTGCAATGTTTCTCTTTGGCCATTGTGGGCAGGGTTTGATCCCTGTGTTGTTAATGAGCCAGTCTGGGGTTGCCTTGGGCTTAGATTGAGTTAGACCAGGCACTTTCTAGAGCTAGTCACACAGAATTACAGAACATTCTCCCTGTGTTGTCCCATGTGAAGATTTTGTTGGTGCATGGGTTCTATAGTCTGATTACCTGACTACCTGCAACCCGCTCCTGGAGTTGCAGTAGAACTGGCATGTGTGATTATCTTCCCCTCTCTCCAGGGCAGGAGTCACTTTGGAGTGTTGCTGGCCTCTCCTGGTGCTGCTTGCACACCACTGTGCTTGTGGTGCTACTCTGGATGGACTCCTGGTTAGGGCCTGTGGGAAGGGGAGTCTACAGGAGTATATAAGGGAGGAACGCAAAATCTGTCCTCCTATGAATCAGGACCTGTAGCTGCTTTGAAGAAATGTTGACAGTGGGTGGGAGGGGGTGGGTCTTCAGGAGACTGTGGAGTGGAGTACACTCTTAGCAAGCTAAGTGGAGAGTATTTGTGTTGTGCTGGTTCTCACAGGTGTCTGTGCATGTAGACTCGGGGGTGGGGGGTGGGCGTGGGGAATGGCACCTGCTATCTCTTTTGTTCTTAGAGAATTCTCCTAAAGAAACCCACCCCTCCAGCACATGTTCTGAGATTAGTACATAATTCTATTTTCCATTTGCTCCAGGCAATTTCAATGCTTCTTCAATGCTGTAGCTCACTGGGACTGTTTGTTATGCTGTCTCTTTAAGGGTGAAGATTCAGTTTCCTATTAAATTTTAAATTTCCAGGTGTTAAGTCCTACTGACTATAAAAAACTCAGGAAGTTAAGCCCCTCTGGTTTTTAAAGCCAAGTGTTATGGCTATTTGTCTTCTCAGTGCAGGTCTCCCATGCCTGGTGTGCCTGGTGTAGGTTCTGTTCTTCTTCATTCATTGTGCTTGTGGTGTCCCTTCCTCCTTCAGACAGTCTTTTGGGTCAGTTAGGTTCCTGACCATGTCTCTCCCCTTCCTACAGTTTTTGGTATGGCCTCTTTTCTATGATCATCTGTGGAGAGTCTTTTCTTATAGTCTGCTGATTGTTTTCTGGGTTATTTACACTGATACAGATATTATCCAGGTGTATCCATAGGACAAGGTAAGCTGAGGATCTTCCTACTCTGCCATCTTCCCCAGAACTCACAAGCCACCATTCTTTTTACTATATCCCAAGTAGATAACTAGGCATTTAGGTTATTTGGAAGGTCAGAGCAGATAACCCAATCTTATATTTATATTGATTTTATACTTGTATCTTAGGGTCAAACTAGGAAGAAATCATTGTCCCATAAATATCTCAAAAGCTTTGAAATGCTTCAAAACTTTTAATGTATTTTGAACCATAATGAGCCAACCTCTTATTTGGATTAAACAAGAAGAATTCCCAATATCTTAACAAGTGATTGACAAAGTATCACAAGGAGCTGCTTCAATGATATTAAATAGCCCTTTTTTTCTAGAGATCTTGCTTCATTTCAAGAATTCTGCTTTCTTGTTATGAGCCCATGAGTAGGTTTAGTCTGGACTTAGTAAGATTCAGATACAAGAATGCATAAAACAATTTTATTAATTCAAAATTTGTTTTAAGAGAGCCAGGAGAGTGAGAAGAAGAGTTAAAAAGTTTCCATATTTACATACTTGCATGTACTGTTTACATAATTCAGAAGTGCTGTAATCTATGGTAGGGAGAAGGGGAGGCAAAGAGGTATATGCAAGTATAAAAATAGGTTTAGAAGATGACTTCTACAGTATTTTTTATGATGCAGGTATTTGAAAAGGTGGAAAAAAGGAAGCATCTCTTTAAAGCTATAAAAATTCACATTTGTGGGCGCCTGGGTGGCTCAGTGGGTTAATGCCTCTGCCTTTGGCTCAGGTCATGATCTCAGGGTCCTGAGATCGAGGCCCACATCAGGCTCTCTGCTCAGCGGAAAGCCTGCTTCTCCCTCTCTCTCTCTGCCTGCCTCTCTGCCTGCTTGTGATCTCTCTCTATCTATGTCAAATAAATAAATAAAATCTTAAAAAAAAATCACATTTGTCTTTACATAGGTGTGATTAATGCAAGCAGAGTGTCTGTAAGACTCTCAATTTGTATTTTCTCTCTCATTTCACTTTTGTTTTTTTTAACTCTTAAGATTCAAAACAACAGCCTTACCAACTTTGAAAAAGTAAAACTTATCTTTCTTGGAGGAGGTATTTGAAATCTATGGGGAATAAGAAGGTTATCAAGCCACTATGCCAGCCCACAGACCAGAGAACGTTACAACAAATCAGAGGGGAAACTCCTACATGAGCAACTCAAAGCAGATTTAACCATATCCAGGGCTACTTCTCTCCAAAAGGAAGAATAAGATTAAAATAGGGAAAGGATATGGCTATGAGTTGACAGAGTCAAGTTATTTTCAGAAGTGTTCACTTCCCCCATTATTATTTATTTAGCAATTTAACAAATTGTGCTTACTTTTATAAGTGTCCAATAAATTACGCTTTTAAATTTGCTTATCAATAAAAAGCTAGGAGATTATAATTGTCAATATACAGCAGATAGTATTAGAATGATGCTGATTATTTCCAAGATCATATATTATAAATACCTGCCATGTTTCAAAGAAAGCAAGGAAAATTAGGAACTGATTTTTCTTATTCTGGGAGATAGGCATATTCTGGGCATTTCTGATACCCTAATATATTCCAGCATAACTAAAAATTATTTATTATATTACAAATATAAATAATTCCTGTCATTAAACGTTGGAACATAATCTGAAGGATGTTTCTCAAAGGTAAATGGCCTCATACTTGTAACAGCCCAGAAAATAAACCAAATTATAGCCTTTACAGAATGCACTACTGAATTAAGTTTCTTTTGACATAGTATAAATATCTATGGAAAAGGGGAAATATATTTGTTCTGCACATAAAATGCTGTTTTCTGGGATTTTTTTTACATCATGAAATACAGTTATTATTTATTTGTTTTAATGGAAGTCTTTTGTCATCTTTGCGTTTTTACGCATATGTTGGGGATGAAGATCAGGTTCCATAATTATGTTACTCTAGTTAATGATGTTTTATGATACTCAAGTGGATGATATATAATTATTATATGACATGTAATTATTATGCATCATTTAAGTTTCTATGATCTCAGGGTACCTGGGTGGCTCAGTAGGCTAAATTTCTATGATCTTCATGTTAATTAAACATAAAATAGTTTATATTTCTCTTTGATAAGAGAAAAAATAGTTATATAATTTTTACCTTCCCCGTTAACTCTAGGAAAGTTAAAGTATATCTATCAGTAGACTTAGATTCTTAGTCAGGTGTATGTATGTGTGTATGTGTGTGGAGAAAGTGACAGGAACTTGTAGGCAAACTGAAAAAGTTAACAGAGGTTTCGTATTTACAACCCATATAACTGTGCCTTCCTGAGAACTGAAGAAAAGAGTAAGTTAATACAGTTCAGTGGGATATGTATAGGTATCACAGTACACAAAGGGAAAATGTTACATAAATATGCATGTCCCTAAAGCCAAATCATTGTTCTCTGTTCCCTTTTAACACCATATTTATTACAGACTGGTTCCTTCCTGGATTTGTAAGCCCCCCATCCCTTCTGCTAGCTCCACTGACTCTATTGCACCCACCCTGACCACAAGAGAAAATTGTGTTTATATGGCCCCTCGCAGTGTTACCCAGCTCTTCTTAGAAAATTCTGCCTCGTCACAGCAAGCTGCAATGGCCGCTTTAGCAATCAATCTTGTTTTTGCAGTGCACAAGACTCACCTGTATTTTGTGGAACAAAATGTTAACCCAAGTATTCAGCAGTTCAACATTCCATTCTTAAAACACATTCTTCCTCTGGCTGCTAGGAAGTAGCTCTCTGCTGTGTCTCAGTTTTCTTCAGAGGTTCCTCCTCCCAAGTCCATGAACTTAGGAGTACCTCAGGATTCAGAATTTATGCTCCCCTTGTCTGTCTATACCCATTTATGAGAGAATAGGAGGTGGGAGAGCTCATCCATCTAATGGCTTTAAATACTGTGTATATGCCAGTGATGCCTGAAGTTTCTTTGAAACTATCAGACTCATGCATGACAATTCAGCACCTCCATTTCAATGCTTTATATATAATTTATACTTAATATGTTCTAAACTGAACTTTTTGTTCTGTCCCTGATATCTTTCCTGTGTCCATCTTCCTTATCTCTGTAAATGAGAGATCATCCTTCCATGTGTTCAGGAGAAAAATCCTTGGAGCCATCCTTCATACTCCTCTTTCTCTGATATTTCACAGATAATCCATCAGAAATTCTTCTTAACCTCAAAATATATGTTAGTTTTAATATTTTCTCAATCATTGTTTCTTTAATCTAAGTCATTACTCTCCTCTAAAGTATTGTAACAAATATGTGTTATAATCTTGTTCTAATGAAACCTGTTCAATCTTGTTTAATGCAGTGTTTAATTAACTTGACCATGAAACTGCTTTTTTTTGGTAACATCTCTTTTGTTGGAAATAGAATATATTTTGGAAAATACTGTACAAAAAATGCCCATTTGTAGAGCAACCCCAGTCTCTTCTCTTTACTTCCCTTTAAGTAATTTCTCTTTCATATTTTTCAGTTTAACTAAATTTTGCTCTTATTGTCCCTCCTTTCTGTCATATCTCAACAGATCACAAATCAGATATAACCTATGTGGACGTACATGATTAGTGGCTACATATACATATCAATTTGAAACCCAAGGACTTATTTTTGTTTGCTCATCCATAAACAGTCATAATGATGTTTTTAACATGTTTGAGTCTTTTTATATTTGGCTCATATTATTGCCATTGCCAGCCATCCTAAGCTCTAAATATTACCTTAATATGAACAATATTGAAAAATCATATTTGACTTCACTACAAAATTCAAGTAGCATTATGGCATTCTAAAAGAAGAAAATTTATTTATTTTTATTCTAAAGGAAGGAATCAGGAATGTATTTATGACCCCAGACAAATTCTTCAAGGAGATGAAATAAATGGTATATTTTACCCTGCCTTTCATTTTATGGTCCCTCACTCTTTATTGAAGGAATTGAGATTTTGACCACTTATCTACATGTTTATCTCTCCAATCATACTTTTCCTTTCCTGGAATACAATGGTCATAACTCATTAGTAGTTGCAACTCTGTTGCATGACAAAGTGTAGTCACTCAAAGAAATACTACTGAAGGAAACTCTTAGGTTAATTGACACTCTGAGATTCAGACTTAATTACAAAGGAGTAAGAAAAATATAAAAGAGAAAGCTTCCATATATGCAGCAAAAAATAAAACTCACCATCAATTTAATGACGGATTTTATCTATGTGGTTAGGGAAAATAAAAAATTTCAAAGTATTTAAAAAATGTTACCATTGCTTTTAAAATCACTATATAGTATTTAAATGTGAACTGTGTTATTGATGGTTTTTAAAAAACTAAATTACAAATGTTTTTATGAGTTATTCCACTGTTTTAGAGACTCATTTAGAAAATAAATTTGATAAAAGAATCCATTCCTGGAATACTGACTAATTGGGAGAAATACATTATAATTAAGATAATCTATAACAATTTCCTAACCAAGAAAAACATAAGAAAATTTCTCTTATTTAGAAGAAATCAAAATGACTCGTTACAAAGAACATAGCCAAATAAATCTGACCCTAGTGTGATAGTTCCCTTTATTTGGTCTTTAAAATATAAATTAGAGTGTGATTGAACTGAGTGGCTTTTTAAATTTTTCTAGTTTGTTGATTTTTACATATGAGAGTATTTCTTTTCACTCACCATAGTATTGAAGGGATGCTGCCTTAGAGGTTTGTCATTCATGGATATATTCCTAAATCTGAAAGGTCAATGGTTCATAAATGAGCCTCTATCTAGTCTGGCACAGTTCTGAATATTTGGCAGGATTTATTTAAAATAGGTTCAAGATGGGAATAGCGGAGACATTGCTGGCAGAAACATATAAGGATGCTTGCCTTCTCTGTTCTTGGCTGTAGCTGGTGCTATTTAGCTATCATTTTATAAAAACATGACCACAAAGCTCAGTCATGCCTTTATAAATGGAGAAAAAAGCAAAGATAAAAATAGGCCATCATTTCATTGAGCTTCAGTCATGCAGTCTTACCTGGTGTGCATTTGTTGTTGGCTGGCAGACTTCCCCAAAGTAAATGGTGGAGTTTTCCTGGCTTATCCGTTCATGTATAGGTATCACTCAGACTATGATGTTTTATTCAGTTCTCACTGCGATGGCCCCAAAATTTGCCTTATAGCAGTATAGTGAATCTCTGTCAACTCTGGCTATGGAATGCTTCACTCACATCTAGCTACAGAGAGTGAAATTTGTTTCCTTTTTAAAATTTAATATATAATATTGTTGAATTTGTTTTCTTGTGACTAATTTGGTTCTTATAACACATCTAATAGAATGGGTTCTTTACCAAGAAATCCCTTTGGACAAAGGTGCTCAATGGGATTATTCAATGATATTTAAATTTGATCTCATTGTGGGGGGAAAGAAAACAACTCTTGATAGATTGTTGAGAATATAACCATCACTTCTTCCACCTAAACAGGTTGAATACGTAATCCATTATGCTTCTGGTAACTAACATATTTTTGGAAGTGAGGTTTGCTAATCATAGGCAATAAAATTAGTAGATTTACAATAATATTTTATATTGTTTTACTTGTAATTTATTTCAATGCTTGTATTAATTATATTCTTATCAAGGGGAGCACAATAAATGTAAAAATTAAAAAATTTTTAAAGTGATTATGTTGCAAAAACAGGATTTTAAAACCTTATGATCCAAAATGTTCCTAAATGATTAACAACTTTTCTACTGATGCAATGATAGACCAAAAGAAAAGAGAAAAGAATCAGTCTTACTATCTCCAATTCCATAATCCTACCATCTTGAAGTAACCAGTAATGAATATTTCATGTATATTTTTTGAAACATTTTCCTTCTCAAATAAATATACTTGAAAATAAATTTTTCCATTTCTCTTTATAAAAATGGTATCAACTAATGCTATGTAATTAAAAGTTGAATTATGTTCACACTTTAAAAGTTATTCCTTTTCAAGTTTGCCCCTGTTTAATTTTTATATTATTACAAAATATTTCAGCCAAAGGTATGGAATTCTTGATCATGAGGAATAAGTTTCTGCAACTCTCCTCGTCTGCCCAGTCCTCTCTAGTTGGATTGCTCTTTCCTTGGTTATCTTAGTTTCCTCATCCCCTTATTATTATTATTAATTTTGGTCTTCAACATCACCTTCAAAGTGAGACCTTACCTGTCCATTTTATTTAAATTTTCAAAATACACTTTGATATGTTCTTGTTCTGTTTATTTTCTTCCATAGCACTAATCATCAACTAACATATTACACATTTTACTGACTAACTGGTGTGTGTATTTATCTTTCATCCCAACATTTTTCTTATATCACATTCCATCCAGGGTTGAAATTATTTATCCCTTCATGGCAAACTCATTTTTGCTCATCTGAGTTTTTTCATCCCCCCTTCTGATAATAATATATTAATAATTACTTTTCTTTTCAGGGAGAATTTGTTTGGGTATAAAACAGATCCCACATGATTAGGAGACATTGTGGTATAGTTGAAAAAACACAGGATTGGGGGTCAGAGGACTTGCATTCATTCTGGTCTTCACTATTCAAGAAATTAATTGTGGGATTATAAACCAATATTTTAATCTCTAAACTAACATCAAAAATGAGAGAATAAGACAACATGATCTCTAAGGTCTTTTCCTTAGAGAAATATTTTACCGTTTTAAACTGTGCCATTAAATCTTGTGTTATCAGTTGAGGGTTGGCTACTATGTCATGAGGCACAATGATATAGACACACAGGGATAAGTTCTAAAAACTTCACTGATGTGGTAAGCCCCTTGCTATCCATAGGGTTTATCTACCACCCTCTAAAGTATATATGCTTACCAAGGCCTCCAACAGTCTTGCCAATTTTTAATTACTCAGTTTGTTTAACATAGTATTATGAATAGAGTTGACAGTTTTGATATTCTGATTGTGCAGGAACCTTGGAATTATATTAGAGGAGAGGAGAGGAGAGTTGATGTATAGCCCTGAGATCATAACTTAAGTTTGTGGTAGTTCACTATTTCTCCACTATGATTTATTTGTTTTCTGGTGGAATCCAGATGGTGAATTACAGGACAGGAGCAATCATCCCTGAATTTTTAAGTCTTAGAGAGATTGTAATTCCTACCATTTACCTCCCCTCCCCTCCACTCCCAACATAATTACCATCCCAAAGTGAACACCATTGCTTTGCCAAGGGGCGGAGGGTAAGGGGAGTAGTTTCAGAGGTTTTTGCCTTTCCTTTCCCACTGCTCCAGGAATCAAGGTGAAGGTTCTGCCAGCCACCAAGTATGTTCATAATAATCATGTATCATGGGCCTGACTAAAAGACCACTGGTTAGGTCTATGGACCTAGTAGACAAACTCTAAGACAGATCTTGACACCAAGATTTCATTTGCTAACCTTTTCTACAAATTATTTCCTCTTTAATGAATGGTCATGGTGGAACTTTTGATTCTTGAATATCAATTCTGACCTCATATCCGATAATCATTGAAAGGTTTGGTACTCTGTTCTCCCAATGAACAGTTTCCCAGATGTATTAATCAGGGTTCTCCAGAGAAACACAGTATATAGAGAAGGAGAAAGAGATTGATTTAAAGGGATTGGCAAGTGGTGCATGTGATTACGGAGGCTGGCAAGTCCAAAATATGCAGGATAGGCTGGCAAGCTGACAACTCAGAGAAGAGTTAGTGTTGCAATTCAAGTACAAAGGCTGTCTGCTGACAGAATTCCCTCTTCTTCCAGGAGATCTGTCTTTTTCTATCAAGGCCTCCACCTGATTCTTTTGGCCTGCAGCTAATCCACCCAAATTATGGAGGATAATCTGCTTTACTCAAAGTCTACTAATTTAAATGTTAATCTTATCTAAAAACTAACTTCACAGAAACACTTAGAATAATGTTGAACCATATATTTGAGTACTGTGGCCTAGCCAAGTGAACACATAAAATTAACGATCTCACCAAGTAAATAGGTCTCATTTGGGAATGACTGGAGAGATTACTATTGAATATACTTACTGTCAAATTGCAGGGTCCTTCTTTATCAAGATATGTCCTCTAATTTAAAGACTTAATGTTTTGAGAACTGGCTCAGCTTCCCAGTCATGCATCCCTGATTTCTTTTTATTGCATACGTTTAGCAACACAGTTGGCAACTGCGTATCTCTTTTGCCTTTAGGAATATGCTGCACAATTAACCAACACCATGGTTGTCTACAGATCGCGCAACCATGACGGCCCCTCTGATCTTGCCCCCTCTGATCTTGCTGCTAACTAAAATAAATGTACCCACCTTGAGGAGTGCCTGATAAATGTTTGACTCTTGGTTTCAGTTCAGATCATAATCTCAGGCTCATGAGATGAGGCCTACATCTGTCTCTATGCGCAGCACAGAGTCTCTTCGAGATTCTCTTTCCCTCTCTCTGCCCCTACTGCTCATGCTCTCTCCCTCTCTCTAAAATAAATAAATAAATCTTTAAAAAATAATAATAATAAATGTTCCCACCTTGAGTCTGATGTTTAAGTAATAGCACCTGGATTCTCTAACTTTGAGATCCTGCCACTGTAGCCAGAAATCCTATTGCATGCAGACTCTTGCCATCAGTGAGCTTCTGGATTATGCTAGTGCCATCTTATCATATCACCTGTTATTGCTTTGGTAAACAGATTTTCCTTCAGAATTTTTGTAGAACATACCTGGTTGATTTTCTGGCCTTACTATTTTACCATTTTTTAGCCATCTCTCAACCTTTTGACTTTTTTCTCTGCTACCTAATATTGTACTTCTAGATGTGTGAATTCATTTAGTGCAGGCCATCAGTTTTCCCAATCTTCAAAGAGACATCCAACTAGAATATTAATATTTTCTCTCCGGTTCCTTGCCAGGGTCCCTGGCAAGGAATTCTAGGTTGGCAAACTTTTTCTTTCATCATTTTAACAGCATTCTTCCACTATTATCTTGCTTCTATCATTTCAGGTAAGTTGGCTATCAGTCTTATATTTTCCCTATAAAAGTATTTTTTTTTCCTGGCTACTTTTAATTCATTATTTGTAATGTTTTCAATTCTCTTAAATCTTCTTTCAGATTTAAAAACTATTATATTATGGATAATATGCAAATTTTTTCTTCTAGCTCACTTATTTTCATTTTGATTTTGGGAAGATTATTTTGTATTATTTAATATCTGGGGTTTTTTAATAATGACTGATTTTTCTAATTTTTCAAATTTCTTCAATATTTTAAATACTTTAATAGTTGTTTTATAGATTCTCTTTTTTAATTATATAATCTGAAGTTCTTGAAAATCTTATCTGCTATTTTTAGTGTCTAATGACTCTGACTGTATCTACAATATCTAAAATCCCAGTTTCACTTTACCAGATTGTCACATCTCTTTGAAGACCAGCTCTTTCTAACCTTATGATTTCTTTTTCACTCTTTGTTTTGAATCCCAGGGAGCTTTACATTATTGTTAGCTCAACCAGATTTTTAAAAAATAAGCATTTATGCCTTATCCAGATTTTTTTTTCATGTTTTGACATGACATTTTTGAAATAGGAAGATTTTTAATTAAGTATTCTTTTATAAATTCTGGGAATATATATATAATTTGGTTTTTCTTAACTCACCAGTAATTCTTGATATATTTCCATGTAAACACATATGGTTCTATTAATTATCTTTGGAAACTACACTGCTTTTCATATTTTTAGTGTACTTTGTACTACTATATCTACTACTTGGGCAATCTTCACTTATCATTTTTCTTTAGCAAACATTGCTGAAAGAAATGCCATTTATATATCTTTATGGACTAGAAGTTTTATATTCTTTATAGAAACACTAAAAGTAGAATTTCTGGATTATAGGGAATGAACACTTTACATTTAACACACTAAATAATTAAATGTGTATTATTTTACTCGTCTCTTGGCTTCAGTCTTAGGATTTTATGTCATAAATGCTTCCTTCCAGAAAGAGTGTTTCAGTACATAAACACATAGAAAAACATATGGAATACAGAGCATGAATCAGCCATGCTGTTTTATAGGGGGAAAAAAAAGGAAAAAAAATACCAGGAAAAAGAAAATCTACCCCAGCAATTTTAAGTACAATAGACATTTATAAAATATTGAATTTGTCAATCAAGTCTTAGATATAACACAAAATCATGACCAAAAAAAAGAAAGAATAGGTAAATTGGACTTCATAAAAAAATGTGCATGAAAGGATCACACTATCAGAAACATGAAATAGCAATCTATAGAATGTTTGAAAATATTTCAAATCATGTATCTCATAGGGATTGAGTATCCAAAATATATGAAGAACATTTACAACTCAATAACAAAAAGGCAAACAATCCAATTTAAAAATGGGCAAAGGACTGAGTAGAAATTTCTCCAGTGAAGATATACAAGTGTCAACAGGCATATGGAAAGATTAGTCATTTTGGAAATATGAATCAAAACTCACAATAAGATACTAATTCATATTTACTAGGATGGCTATAATAATAATTTTAAGAAATTGATAATAACAAATATTGACAAGAAGGTAGAGAAATTTAAACTCTTGTGCATTGCTGGTGGAAATGTATAATGGTGTTTCTGTTGTGGAAATAAGTTATTGGTTCCTCAGACAGTTAAACATAGAGTTAACTTATTACCTAGAAATCCTACTCTTAGTTATATGCCTAAAAGAAATTAAACAAGGTATTCAAATAAGTACTTATACACAAATCTCAATAGCACCACTGTTCACAATAGCCAAAAAGTGGAAAGAACCCAAATTCTCTATCACTGGAGGAAAGGGTAATCAAAATGTGGTGTATTTATACAATGGCATATTATTCAGCCATAAAGAAGAATGAAGTACTGACACGTGCTTGATGAGTCTCAAAAAACATTATGCTAATTGAAATAAGCCAGGCACAAAAGGCCATGTATCATATAACTGCATGTATATAAAATATCCAGAATATTTAAATCCATAAAGACAGAAAGCAAGAGGAAGGGGGACTGACTGCTAGATGTGTGTAAAAAACCAATGAAATCAAAAGCTGGTGGCTTGAGAGCATCAATAAAATTGATAACATCTGGGCAAATGGATCAGTAAAACAGTAGACAAATAAATTACCAATATCAATAAATGTGATATTACAGAATCTATAGATATTTAAAAGCATAAGAAGATATTGAGAACAACTTCATGCCAATAAATTTGGAAACTTAAATGAGATCAATAAATCCCAAAGGTATGTAAACTAGCAACGGTTGTTCAAAAAGAAATAATCTGCTTAGCTTAATCTTTATCAAATAATTGATTTGTATTTAAAAACCTTCCCACAAGGAGAACTCCAGATACGGACGGTTTCTACCAAATTTTTTTTTAAAGATTTTATTTATTTATTTGACACACACAGAGAGAGATCAGATCACAAGTAGGCAGAGAGGCAGGCAGAGAGAGAGGAGGAAGCAGGCTCCCCGCTGAGCAGAGAGCCCGATGCGGGGCTCAATCCCAGGACCCTGAGATCATGACCTGAGCCGAAGGCAGAGGCTTTAACCCACTGAGCCACCCAGGCGCCCTCTACCAAAATTTTTAAGACAACTCAAAAAGAAAGAATAATTCCCATGTTTTTCTGTGAGACCAGTGTTACTGTGATACCAAAACCAGATAAAGATGTAACAGGAAAATATTTCTCAAAATTTTAGCAAATTGAATACAGCATGATATAGAAAGGATACTAAACATAATTAAGTGTAGTTTATCCCAGAAATGAAAATTTGATTTGATGTCCAGAAATAAGTCTATGTAGAGACATTAACAAATTACAAAAGGAAAGTCATACAATCATGTTAATTTATGTAGAAAAAGTGTGTAAAAAAAACCCAACATCTATTCCTGATTAAAAAACAAAAAACAAAAAACAAACTGTTAGCCAAGTAAGAGTGGAAAACTTCCTTAATCTGCTAAAGGACTTCTGTAAACCAATACACAAAGCCTATAGTTAACATCATAGTTAATGGTGAAAGAATGAATGTTCTCACCCTAACCAGAAACAAGTCAGGGATGTCTGTTCTTACCACTTCTGTTCAACATTGTGCTGACTGATCTTGTCAATGCTATCAGGCAAGAAAATAAATTTTTAAATATCCATATTGAAAATTAAGAAGGTAATCTATTCATGTGCAAATGATCATTATACAGAAAATCTGTTAGAATCTATAAAAGAGTTAGTAGAATTAATAAGTAAATTTAGCAGATTATAGAAATTAATATATAAAATCAACTATATCTTTGTATATTAGCAACAACAAAAAATTTTTATTAAAAATAATTCCATTTTATAAGAATACAAGAATATATGGAGCATTTAGGCCTCTATTTTGACAAAAGATATGAAAGACCTGAATGTTGAAAATTATAGAAACATTGCTGAAGGAAATTAAAGACCTAAATAAATAGTGAGATATACATATTTATGGATTGGAGGACTCAGTAACTAAGATGTAAATTCCCCTCAGATTGATCTACATGCATGAAATTTCACTCAAATTAACAGCAGACTTGTTAGAAACTCTCAAACTGAATCTAAAATTTACATAGAAGAGTGAAGGACACATAGCAGGTAAAACAACTTCAAAAATTAAAAAAACGATGAAGAACTAGTATTACCTGCTTTAAAGATTTAATGTAAAGTTGCAGTATTTAAGATACTGTGATGTTGGTACAAAGACAGATAGAAAAATGGAACAGAATCAGATTATACATACATGATGAACTGATTTTAAGTGAAGAAATACAGGCAATTTGATAGAGAAATGACAGCCTTAAAAATACTGCTGAAATAATTGGTTTATGCAATTTGATATACAAGAAAAAAAAAGGCTCCTGATCTATGCCAGACATCATATTATATTTCAAAATAAATCTTACACCTAAATGGAAAATCTAAAGTTATAGGAGAAAAACAAAAGCATATATCTTTACGAAAGCTTCCTATGACTGTTCATAGTAAAAAACTAAAAACAGCCTATGTCTATCAATAGCTAAATAAATAAATGAACTCTTATATATGCACACAGTGGAATGCTAGTCAGTAATAAAAATAATGAACTATTGATACAATCTACAACATAGGTCTATCTCAAGTAATTAAGCTAATTGAAAGAAGCAAGACAAAATAATGCATATTGTATGATTCTATTTAAATCAGTGTCTAGGAAACACAAAATAACTTACAGTGACAGAAAATAACTCAGAAGTTGCCTTGGGATGGGGTAAGGTATGACTGTAGGGAAGGATTACAGACATTCATGTGGAAGCTTTGGGGTGATGAGTATCTTAATTATCTTGATTATGGTGATGTTTTCATGGTTATGTACACATGTCAATACTTAATAAATTTTATACTTTAAATATGTAAAATTTATGTATCCTAAGTCTCCATAAACTGTTAAAATTGGAACAAATTTGATATTTGGAGCCTAACTGTTTTGAACTTTGATTTTTGAATGTAAAGAAAGACAATAACATTACAGAGTGGGGAATGATACATGTAAATGCTTGAGTATTGTTTACTAAATTGTGTCAAATAAGACAGATTGTGCTTTAACCTTCAGCACTTCTAAATAGTTCATTTGTTAGAAAGAATGCAGGTAGTCTACAGCCATACCACCCTGAACGCACCCGATCTCGTCAGAAAGAATGCAGGTATCAGATGTGCTATCGATTGTAGTTTATGAAATATAGGTTAGTCGTCTGGAATAATAGGGGATGGATGGATGGATGGATGGATGGATGGATGGATGGATGGATGGATGGATGGATGATGGATGGATCGTTGGATGTATGGATGGATAAACCCATAGCTGAAAGTAGGAATGGGAAAATATAGCTAGATAAATAGATAAATGCACACTTTAGTCTAACCTTGAAGTTTACATTTTTGGGTGTATGTGTAATCCAGGATAAACCAAATGCTTTTTCAAATTCTTTTGTCATGTGGGGAGAAAGAATCACTATATAGATGGATTCTTAAGCACAGGGGAGTCTCATTTGCAACTGATAACCCACAGGAGAAATGAAAATGTGATTAAGCTAACCATGTACAACACCATTCTGTTTTTATCTTTCTACACATTACCTTTCCTGCAAAAAGAATTTTTTTAAATGATGCTATTACTTTAATCGCTTATATTTGCATTCTGAATTTTCATTGTGCCAGTTATCCGATTCCACTTATATGATGAGATTTGTGGGCCTCATGGCTATTTTAATGTGATGCCTTTTATAATGTAATTGAGAGAAGTCTCCAATGAATAAAATAAATGGTTTCAGAGGGTTCTTAAGCCCTCAACAGACATCAGCTAAAATGTTAAGAGTGCCTCCAAATCCCACTGGTGCTATATTTTCTAACCATGAAAGAAATGTCATTATTGTAAATTCCCAGCTTTTGTCTGAAAATCTTGTACTAGATCCCTTGAGCACCAGTTCAGTTAATTAATTCAAACAATTTCCTCTCTAATCTCTAAAACATTTTCATATTTAAGACAATAAATGAGGTACTTAAGGGGCTCACTCATTGTTGGTCATTAATATGCCAGGGAATTAGAAAAATTACCACTAGTCTTCAGTGACATGAATAATGTCTTTTTTTTTTCTTCCAATGGTTCTGACCTGGACAAGGTTAAAAGCATGGTTTCTCTGCAACTGAATTTAAGATAATCCTATTTTCCACTTGCTTTGGTTTTAACACATATATCCAAATACTCTTCCTTTTTTTTTCAGCAATAAATTTAATACAGAGTTTGATAGGTTATACCAATTTAAAGATTAAATTAGTTAATAATAACTTTGAAATTACTGATTAGTTTAGAAGAAAAATAATTGCATTTCCTTGAACCAGTACATAAGGTTAATGTAGTTGAGAAAGTGATGGCTCCAGTAACTTTGACACTAATTGGCGATTGTGTTACATGTTAAGATAAGGAGTCAGCATGAGCAAATTCTCATGAGATTTGCAAGAAGACAAAGCTATTTGTTCAGAAACCTACTTTTCTCCATTTGAACGATTGGTTTAATTTCATAAAAGGTTGGAATGTGACCTTCAGGAAAAAATTTCATAGCATTTCATGCCATTGACTCTAAATTATCAAACTGAAACAAAGCATAGAAAACAACTTTTTATGTAAGGCAGAATCAACTATCTGTCAATATGTGAGTCTAATTGTTTAATTTCATAAATTGTCTATCTCTTGTGGGTTTTTTTTGGGGGGGGAGAGTGTTAGATGGAAGGACTACCAGGCTTGTAATTGTTCATAATGCTTTTGTTTATGTAGCTCTTAACCCCAAAGTCTTCTAAATCATTTTATAACAATTATAAGTTTAATTTCTTAATATAAACACACATGTGCACATTCTTATAAATGTGATTTTGAAGAGTTAAAGAAGACTCTAGATATTTGGGGCTAGGGTGGCAGAATTATGCATAGTAATTGCCCATAAGATAATTGAGGCAGAAAAGATCCAATATTCATAAATTCTAAGGCAAGGATGTATTTATTGTGGGATTAATCTTGTCTGTGGCTATCAATTGAAAGCAGCAATGTTTCAGTTCAAAACAAAAGTTCCCTATTATATTTCTTTATTTGTAATTTTTAAAAAGTTTAGACATGTGTGCTAGTCACAGATCAGTGTTTTCCTAATCAAACTGTTTAAATTTGACATAAAAATGTATAATTTATTTCTTTATTTGAAACATTCACCTATATATCATCTTCATAATAATCAAAATTTTCATACTGAAAATCATGTTTAGGCAAAACAGTGATGCAGGTAGATGCTACAAATATATTGTTTAACCTGTTTCTAATTACACAATTGAGTTATTTAATGATATTACATTAAAAGTCACAACTTTTAAAAAATTATTTGAGGTGTTGAGGAGAAAAATTTTTTCCCTACCCTTCTTGATTCTTTGGCTGTTCTAATAATCAAATTAACATAGGGCATAGTAACAGAAGAGAAACAAATTTAATTACATACCTGTGGGGCCCCAAAGAATATGAGACACCCCTTTCCCCCTCAGGCAGGAAGGCTTATGTGATATTCTGAACGAAGGAGAAGGGGGTAGGGGTCAGGGACTTCAAAGGGAAGGACAGTAATTCTCAGGAAGATGGGAATAATGAATATTTGGTAAACAAATGTTTGTCATACTGTGCAAAGACAATATGAAACAGAGAGTATTTGATCTCCAGGCCTTACTGAGCCCCCTTACCCCCACCCGAGCTTATTGCATCACCCCATATTCTTTGTAGTTATCTCCAGTGATGTTCTCTTCCTGGGCCAGGCCCTCTATCTAAATTCTTGTAGGTAACATTGGAAAGGCAAAGGTTTCACTTCAATCTGCTGGGGCCTGATTTTCTTCAGCTCAGAATAGTCTACATGCCAAAGTGGCACATTTTGGGAAGACTTGTTCTGAACTCCTCCAGTTGTATGTGTACTTGACTTTGCTTTTCCTCACCATATATAATTTGTATTTGTAACTTTCAGGGCTTAGACAAATATTAGGATACTGTTCATATTTTCCATTTTCAAATAGGTTTTTACATTAAAAATTGATTATTTGGGAGGGATTCTTTTAGTCACTAAATGAAAGTCAAAGCTAATACGGTTTTAATATTAAAAACTAGAGACTTGTTTTCCCAATAACTGAAATAAATTGAATATCATGCAAATTAAAACATATAAAACCCATGGAGGGAAACTACTTAAAGGAAATATTTGAATAACTTTAAAAATAACACATCTAATTATTTTCTGGTCAAGTTCCAACTAAATCCACTATTTAAAATTAAATATTGTCTTAAATATTATTCAAATAGGTATAGCCAAAAGACTTTGCATAGAGATGGATGAGCGCTGAAGTCATAGTCTCATGAAAGCTTAAAATGTTTTGTGTTGATTTAGAGAAAACAGAACACATCTGAATGATAAGGTGCCTAGCGGCAGCTGTGTTACTCAATCTGAGCAACCTATAATTTTTCATCTTACTTCTGCTTCTTCCTCCAAAGACTCTTCTATTCTAAAAATGATAAACAATAAAAATAGGATATTTAGAGAGACTAATAACTTTTAAACAATGTAAGGAGAAAAATAAAAAGATAAAAGATAAATACAAATTCAATATGGGAATATTTTCTAAAGGTTTTATTGGTAGGAAAGATAGTCAAAATTTATTTAAACATATTTGAACATACTTTTCAATAACAAATTAATAGTTAGACTAATTTCCTTAAGCATATTCTAGTAATTCTATGTGTTATTCTTATTAGTTTTAATTTCAAGTTAATTCTTAGTGCTACTTGTCTAAAATATACATAGAAGAAGAACATAAATAATTTTGCTACCATCTCCCTCACCACCCTCATCACCACTTTTTAAGTGTAACATAATAAAAAGAGTAGATCCAGTACCACTGTCTTGTTTTGTTTTGTTTTGCTTTGCTTTTAATAGATTTTCAGGAGTTGGTTGTTGGCACAAAACATAGGCTAATTTCTATTTTTT
>LNAC01000563.1:979331-1024039 GCA_002007465.1 Ailurus styani | reverse complement strand
GAGCCCAATGCAGGCCTCGATCCCAGGACCCTGAGATCATGACCTGAGCCGAAGGCAGAGGCTTTAACCCACTGAGCCACCCAGGCGCCCCATAGGCTAATTTCTAATGTTAATAGATCACTCCAGAATCATTCACAATAAAATTGTAATAATTCATAGTATCCTTAGCAATGGAGGAAATATTTCTTTTCCCTATTTTCCTGATTTTCTAGCACTAGTAAATGATATTGAACATCATATTTTGTTTATTTGGGTTATTTGTTGTTTCTGTTGTGTTTTGTTTTATTCTTTGACTGTATGAAAACAATGTCCTTTTACTGTTGTGTTTATTTGCTTTTTTTTAAGCCACTAGTGAAGTATCTTTTCTTAAATTTATCAGTCATTTGCATTTCTTCTTTTGTGAGTCATCAGATTGTTTCCTTTTCTTTATTTCTATTCATAAATATTATATCTCTGAGATTTATCACATATATTTTTTTCGGTGTGCTCCAGAGAAATAGAACCCATAGGATATATCAAGAGGGAGAGATTTATTTTAAGGAATTGGCTCATGTAATTATGGGGCAGACAAACCAGAAATTTGTAAGGCAGTTTGGCTGGAAACAGATAAGAGCTGAATTTGCAGTATTTCGAGTTGAATTTGCAGTATTTAGTCTGAAATCCATAGGGTAGGCCAGCAGGCTAAACTCAGGCATAAGTTCTATGTTATAGTCTTAAGGCATAATCTCTTCTTCTCTGGGAACCCTCAGTTTTTGCTTCTAAGGGCTTTAACTGATTGAGGCATACCCACATTATGGAGGGTAATATGATTTACTTTAATTGACTATAAATTCTAATCACACCTACAAAACACCTTCACAGTAATATCTAGCATAGTGTTTGACAAAACAACTAGGCAACATAGTCTAGCCACATTGATACATAAAATTAACCATTATATTTGCATGTCTCTACTTCATTCATTATGACTGTGTATAATAGTTCATTGACTGAGTCTTCTAGTTTGTTCATCAATTTTTGTATATTTAGGTTGTTCCTTGGTTTTTGCAGTTGTGCATAGTGTTTCTACAGATATTCTTGTACATGTATTCTTTAATAAGTATTACAGTTATTCTTGGGTCACTAGTACAATTTTAAATGAAAAGTAGAGAGTTAGGCCTTGCCTTATAACATGTCAAGACCTGTTGTGAACCTATCCTAAGTAACAGTATGGTAAGGTATAAGGATAGATAAAGTGATCTGTAGAATAGAAATGAAATCCTATGCATATATGGTGTTTTAATGACATATCATATAAGTTGGGAATATAAGGACATTTCAATAAATGTAAATGGAAAAAAATATCCCTGTGGAGACAGATGAATTGAATTTCAGCTACCTATTGTAAGGAAAAACAAATACACTAAATAAAACGAGAAGTTGATGGGAATACAAATGGGAATAGAATGTCACAATTCAAACTGGAAAAAATACTAAAAACATATGTAAAAATCCCCTTTACAAATTAGTAACAAAAGCACAAACAACTCAAAAGTACCATAGATAAGGGACATAGTCAATCCAAAGAAAACCTATGTAGAGCAATGCTAAACATTATTTTGATTCATGAAAATTAAATCAAACTCTCAAAATCATTCACATACACAGAAATCCTATAATCACTAAATTATTTGGTTTATAATGTGGGATGCCTTTATTTATAGAAATTTATGGTGTTTTAGGGATGCTACTTTTTGCCTGCTATATGTGTTAAACACATATTTCTAATGTATTATTTGTCTTCTTTAAAATTGTTGCTTATATTTTATAATGTTGGTGGTTAGTATAATTGAACATTTATATTTAGTGTAGCCAACATGTCTACATTTTTCTCTGTAGCCCAATATTACACAAATAATATCCTAACTATTAATTATAACAAAAAATTCGCTCAAAACCACCATGAAAATATATTATTAAGTAATGGAATTTTGAAAATCTGTTCAATGAAATCTGACAAAAATGTTCAGGATGACAATTTTTCCAATATTATTCAACCCTGACTTTATGTTCTTAGTGAAGACAGAGTAGTAGATGAAGCTAAGCTATCTCTCATTGAGTTTTTAGAAAATATCATTTGACAGGTGATATAATTATTTGAGTAAGGCATTATTTTAATTACAGCTGTTTCATCACTTGGATTTTATTGTTCAAAAATACTGTGACTCACTTTAATGGATCAGTTGGAAATTCCAAATATACCCCAGATATCAGCTAAACTGAATCTCTTCAAGATAGAAATAGAATGTCCTAAAACTTTTATTACAGCAATATTAAAAAATGCATTGCCCTCCACAGGATTTCTAAAAATTCACAAGAGGCATATGTTCTTATAATATATATGGCTCATAAATTCTGCTTCTACTATACTCCTTCAGTTTAGCAACCATATACCATTGCATCTGGGCTATTTTTGTTCTCCACCGCATGTGCCCAACTATAAAACTTTGCCTTTTAGTTTCTTTTTACGCACACACACAAACACACATTACAAACCCTGTTTAAGTCAACTCTGTGCTCTAGTGAATGACAGTAGACAAGAAAAGAAGCAGAGTATATATTATTTCAACTTAAATCGCCATATTCTGATCATTACCTCTTATTTTCCAGCTCATTTCATCTAATAGTCCAACTTAAACAACCCTCAAAACAAATCTGAACCTTCTTTAATCCTTAGATCCTTTTTGGTTTTCACTGTCTATGACTGCTTTATACTCTTACTTCCCTATCTTACGCCACAAGGAAAATCATAATCATGTAAAGCTCTCAAATTCTTTTTGCCCTCATAGTACGGAAAAAATTAAATCACAGTCCTGGTTAAACCTAAAGTTCTACTCTTCATATGTACTTACACAGGTGAATAGAGCTAAGAAAAACTTGTGAATTGCTTTCATCTTAAATTCATGATCAAAACCTCAACTGAGCGCTTAAGTTGGTGGCAATTAGACTGCATTGAATTTGGTATTCACATTTTCACTTTTCAGTTAATTATTTCATAATTTATTCTCTTTCATCAAACTTCAGTACTTCCATTCCCATTATCACATCAAACTGGTGACTTCACTACTTATTTCACTGAGAGAATTTCTCACTACAACATCTAACTATTTTCAGTCCATTTACTCTTTTCAACTATCCTTTCTCATAACTAAGGCGAACCACTTTACCTATACGGTACATCTCAGTATTTCTTACTTATTCAAATAGTTTGTTCCAGAAAACTTTTACTCTCTCCTACATCATTCACATTTTGACTTTTAGATTACTACTATAAAGCATATAACATGCTATTATATTCCTACTTTAAAAATTTTGCAAATCTTTTCAGTTATGACCAATATGGAATAACTGGAATCATACTTAATTCTTTCCATTATTACTTATAAAAGATCTCTATAATATAGAAACAACTGTTTACAGAATTTAGACAAGAGTTGGCAAGTCTATAATCAGTGGGGCAAAGGAAAAAGAGAAACAGTCAGTGATTCCACATATTAATTGAGGCCTTCTCCAGGAGAACATTTTCCAGATAATTATGGAATAAGATATAAGAGTACAGCACAGAGTTCAAGTTACATCTGTCTTTCTGAATAGAGGAAACACAGACTGGAGTCAGAGCTGTTTTGATGCTTTGGACTCTTTCTGGGGTCAGGATCCATTAGAGGGAGACTTGCAGTAAAGTAACCCCATAAATTTGTGTAAGAATTAGCATAGTTCCTTGGATGACCCCTATTATATATACAGAGCAAAATTTTAAGAGACTTAATAGAGAACAGCCACTATATGTTTGGAATACCTACCAGAAATTTCAGAGGTTGCTCAAGACTGAGAAAACATTGAAGTTCAAACACATTTAGAGTGGAAAAAAACTCTTTTCAAATGCACAGAGAACATTTTCCAAAATAGATATGCTGGCCAAAACCAAAGTATTGACAATTTTCAAAGAATTGAATTTATACCAGGTATGTTCTCTGACCACAGTGGAATTTAATTAGAACTCAATTACAGGAAATTCCCTCAAGAAGTTTTTAAATTAGGCAGTATTATTCTACATAATCCATATTTTGAAGAAAAAATCAGAATAGGTATTAGATAGTACTTAACAGGGACACCCGGGTGGCTCAGTCAGTTAAGTGTCAGACTCTTGATTTTGGCTCAGGTCATGATCTCAGGGTCATAAGATTGAGCCCCATTTTGGGCTCTGTGCTCTGTGTGGAGTCAGGTTGAGACTCTCTTTCTCTTAAAATAAATAAAATTTTTTTTAAAAAGTACTGAACAATAGCTGAATAATAATTAAAATGCAACATTCCAAGTTGTAAAAATACAGTCGAAGTAGTTCTAAGAGCAAATGTATAGCTTTAAGTGCATAATTGAGAAATAAAAATTTGTAAATGAATGTCTAAGCCTCCAATTCAAGGTGATAGAAAAATAAAAGGAATTAACCCTGAGGTACCTGGGTGGCTCGGTCATTAAAGCACCTGCCTCAGTTCAGGTCATGATTCCAGGGTCCTGGGATTAAGCCCAAGGATAAATTAATAAAATTTTGTATGAAGTCTTTCAGAGCATGCAAAAAGTGAGAACAATTATGAGACAAGCATAAATGAATACCAAAACATTTAATAGACATTAAAAGAAGGGAAAATAAGGTTATACACCTCTTGTGAGCCCTGAGACAAATATTATTAATAAACTATTAACAAACAGAAAAAAGAGATCTATAAAAAGGATAATATACCATGCTCAAGTCACATTTATTCTAGGAATGAAAATTGTTTTACACTTCAAAAATCATTTAATGTGATACTCTAAGAAAAAAAGGAAAAATATTATTTTCTCCACACATGCAAACAGTGCTGTCTCATATTTGTATATGGTATGATTGTGTATGTGGAAAATCCAAAGAATCAAAAGCATTAGAAATAATAAGTAAATTTTGCAACATTTCTTGGCATAAAGTCAATATTTTTAATGGATTTCTGTAAATTAGCAACTAAAATTTAGTGAATCTTAAAAATGTAAATAAAATATAAAACATAAATATAAAATATAAATCAGTGATGACCTAAACAAAAAGAATCTACCATTTTTTTAATTGAAAAAGTCAGTATATTAAGTTTCTACCTAAATAGCCCTATCGATTCTATATAATATCAATAAAATTTGACAGGTGTGTGGTTGTGAGAGAGAGAGAGACCTGGCTTTATATTTTATATGGACATACAAAATACCTAGAATAGCCAAGGTAACATTATTGAAGAAGAGAAATAAAGGTATTATACTAGCTGATACTAAAATTTACTATTAAAATTTACTATTAAGACAGCATATATTGGTGCAAATATAAATACAAGTTCAGATAAAATGAGGCAATAGAACAGAGTAGTGTACACAGAAACAGATCCACACATATACATTATTACCTGATTTATGACTCCAATTCAGTATGGATCTTTGGTCTTAAAATTGATACTGCAATTCAGTGTGGATCTTTGATCTTTCCCAGTTGTATATCTCCTGCATTGCATGACAAAAAAAAATCAATTCAATCTGGCACACAGATTCTGCTATAAGAGGTAAGACCAAAAAAAAAAAACTTTTAAATGAATATACAAGAGAATAATTATATTTTTATATAGACAAAGATTTCTTAAGATACAAAGTCAGTAACAAAAGAAATATAATAAAACAGACTTCAATAAAATTAAGCACAACTATACTTCAAAAGTCACCATTAAAGGAGTTAAGATAAATACAAATTATAGGCTGGGAGAAGATATTAGCAGTGCATATCCAAAATACATGAAAACCTCTAATGAATTTTTTTAAATACAGTCAAATTCATTAAAAACAGATGAAAGATTTGAACAGAAACTTTGCAGATCAAAATGGCCAATAAACCAACAAAAAAAGTTTCATATCATTATGCATGTGAGAAAAGCAGCCACGAGAATGAGTCCAGAATCTGAAGTCTGATATTACCAAGTGTCGATGAGGATGTGGAGCAGATGGAATATTCTTACACAGTTAATGGGAATGTAAATTGCTACAACCAGTTTGGGAAACTGTTTGAAAATATATACTGAAGCTAAACATATTTATTCTCTCACACCTACAAGTCTATTCCAAAATATTTTCCCAAAAATAGTATTAATGTCCATGAAAAGATATGTACAAGAATGTTTATAGCAGTTTTACTAATAGTTATTTCTTTTCTTTTTAAAGATTTTATTTATTTATTTGACACGGAGAGAGATCAGATCACAAGTAGGCAGAGAGGCAGACAGAGAGAGAGGAGGAAGCAGGCTCCCTGCTGAGCAGAGAGCCTGATGTGGGGCTTGATCCCAGGACTCTGAGATCATGACCTGAGCCGAAGGCAGAGGCTTTAACCCACTGAGCCACCCAGGTGCCCTACTAATAGTTATTTCAAATTAGGAACAACCTAAACATCCATCAGTCGCAGAATGGGTGGGTTACTGTAGAGTCAGAAAATGGTTACTACACATTGTGATGTTAAATAATGAAAATGAATAAAGCTTTTCACAAAATATATGAATTTATACAAATATTTTATATACCTGTTAGTAATTTTCATATTCCTGTCTTCAATTTCTGCGCTTCAAATTATAGTCTCCTGCCATGTTTCTCAGGCCCAACCTCTTGCCTTCCCTCCTGAGATGTTTTATGAACTTTGACTTCTTCCAAATCTAAAATATAGAGCAATTCAGCTCTCTCAATTCCCACACTCATATCCAGGCTCTTACTTTCCTAACCATATCTATGGAGATTCTCAAAAGAAAAAGAATCCTTTTATTTCATGATATTCACCTTCCTGAAAGAAAACTTATACTTCTGTTATATGAATATGGCTTAATTCAATTTCAAAATATACATAGGTATATACCCCCTCACCCCTGCCATACTTGACATCCACTGGGGTAGGTGAGCATCTTCTCAACAGGATTGTTTCCCTTATTTTTATTCATGGAAACTGATGGAGAAAATCTCTGTAAGTTTTGTGATGGAAGGTATAATCAGGGTATTACTGAATGTATATTTTTATATAGAATATGTAAGACAGGAAATATGCAGGACTCAGAAGATCAATAGGGTACTAATTCATTTTTATAGGCCCAAAGTGTAGAATATCTAGATTATCACATAAGTAATCAGAACAGAAATAAAAGGAGTAATAGGTGCTACTAAGGAATAGGTGAATTCAAATGATTGTTTTTATAGAGGAACATTTACCTCTATAGAAAGAAAGAAATTAATAACAGTTAACATAGGAGCATCAGGAAAGAATTAAACCATTCCTGTTATTTTGAGATTGTGCCTTCTCTAGAGATACAACCTTTTAAGTCATAAGTTATAAAGATAGCACTTTAATGCCTGATGCCATATCAAAGACATCTTTTCAGGCATATTCAGAGTACATTTTCATAAAACATCAATTTAAGTTCTGTCAGTTATTCTGCTCCTGAGAGATTTCATCAGTCACATTGTGTTAAATCACATGACTATACATGAAATGATTGATAGCATATAGATAGAACACATCCAAATATGTAGGTTTCATTAGAAAATTTTAAAATAACCCATGAGAATTTCATATACGCTTCAGATACCAAGTATTTTAGCATGACTTTATTCTACAAACAGGTTTTAACTCAGAGAGTTAAATAAACAAAAAATAGCACATTAAAGGGTCAAATTAAAAAGATTTTTTTTCTTTCAAAAAAATGTAAGGCCTTATGGAATTTTCTTAGAAAAAAGTACAGAATATCCAAATCTTTTAATGATTTAAAAATAGCATTTCATTTCAAATGATTATACAGGTATTATCAGGTCCAGAGTGTTCAGTTACCAAAATCTTTATTAAAAGGAGCCAAACTCAGTGTCAGTGAAGGAGAAGTCATATTGGATGAGGCTTTGGTGAGACTATTCTTAAGAAATTCATTTCATTATTGCTTTACATAAAATCTGTGAAAAAACTGCCTCTCTAATTCCTTACCTATTTCCTCAATCTCCTGTTTTCATTATCTTTTGAGATGTCATAGGGTATTACTTGCAAGAAATATACTGAAACTTACTTAAGAAAGGAGACTTGGTTTAAGAATATCAAACCTATCAAAAAATCATGTTTAGATTTCACTGGAACTAGAAATCCATACAAGAAGTCTCTCAGTCTCCTCTTTTCTGAGTCTGCTCCATCCTCCTTTCGGTAGACCATCCACCTTCTTCTATAAGTTACAAGTCTTTCCATAAATTTATTATACTCCTTGTTTGGGATTGTCATGAAGTAAACTTTTGTCTCAGAACTATTTAACTTTATGGGTCCAGTGCTCATCAGAGTTTGGCAGATTCAAGTTCTATCCTTAAATCCCATTTCATAGGGGAAAAAATCTAATTGGTGTAATTTTGTCCAAAGGTATATAGCTCCAGAGCAAGATTTCTAAGAAATAGTTAAGATGGTATAAGATGATGGTCATTTTCAATACCCAGGACCCATATATACTTAATCTTGGCAAAGGTATGACAAGTATAATTTTGGCCTAATTTTTCTGCACCCAGAATTTATTATGTCAGTTTATCACACCATTCTTTGGTAACTCTTTTCTTGAATGTTTGTTAGAATAGAATTGATTTTTAAATCCATGACTTTTAATCACTTTCAACAGTTGTTGGACATTCTAATTAGCACATTAATTACACATTGCACTTATAAGTGTGGCTTACTATCTCCGTAGTCATAGTTATATTTTGCCTAATGGCAGCTTTCAGATATTCCTGTGGAAAAGTGTAGTTTAGTGGGGCATCTTATTACAATACAGGTTTCAAATTTATTTTGTCTGAACTGATGTTATCATTGTATTTCTTAATTTTTTTCAGGCACTAATTTTAACAAAATCAACCAGATAAGAAATAAGCCCCAAACAAAATGTAATATATAAATTGTGACTGGAATATCAGTTTCCAGGTAGTTATAGTATTTGTGTTTGAAAATCTGTTCATTAATTTCATCATTCATTTAACAATTAATTGCACACTAATTTATGACTTTGCAGTATTACTGGGTGACTCTTCAGGTTAGTCTTGTTCAGGATGATATAATGAATTGCGAATGATCCTATTAAAAGAAATTATGGAGGTTTCATTATAAGATGCCAGGCCCTGATGAGGAGTTGTAAATAGCCAGCCAGAGAAGGGAAAGGCAAATGGGAGATTTTTAATGGGAACCTCATTATTAAAATACCTGCAGAAGAACCAATATCTGCATCCATGATACACAGAGAGCCCTGATAAGAGAACAAATAGTACTTTGAATGTAATACTGTGCTCTTTTCCTTTGCTTTTCCCTTTGCCCAACAATAGAGAAACCAGAAACAGCAGCTTTAGAGTGATGTAAGAAGGAAATGAATGGAAATCCACACACTCTTCTCTTCCTCAGCACCTAACAACAGGGAATCAGGTCAATTTGTGAAAGGAGAGACACAGGAAGTAAAGGAGAGGGTACAGTTTTTATTTAAATAACAATAGATTACAATGTCCACCTTTGATTCATCTTCTCTCTATGCTTCTTTTTTTCTTTTACTATTTTGGTAGTATCTCAGAAGATGTTTGAATGTGTTATAAACGAAGCTTCCCTACTTGTTAAATGCAAATAGCTCCATGAAGAGTTTTACGTTCCTATGACCTACCTGCTTCAACTAGTTCCTTGTGCATTCTGTTTTTTAAATTCTGATATATGAACTTTGGGCCCCTGGTAAGAAAGAAACTTACACCTCAAGGAGACCAGGTCTGATGATCTGAACATAAATATAAAACAACAGTATTCATTCCTAGAGTACAAAAAGAGGTTTTTAGTACATTTGGAACACTCTTCATGATTTTATCCTATGCAACACCTGGTTCCTCAGATATGACATATTATGCCCAATTCTTGACACTTCATCCCTTTGCTCCTTTGCCATTCTCAGACCTTTCTATGTTGCCAGAGCAGCCAGTAATCACATCAAAACTTACCTTTCTGGCTCTCCTTGACACTTATGATAAGCAATAAGGGGAATCCTCCAGAAGGGATCCTTACTTCTTGGATCATAAGGAAAAATCTAAATATAAAAAATAGACTTTAGCTTGAAATGAATAATTACAGAGATTATAGACCTATGATCAATATGCAAAATCTATGTTTGGCACAAATTTTCCAAAAATTTTAGCAAATATTTTCATACAAGGATATTTTGCATAAAAAATCAGATTTGGAGATTATCATGTGACTATGCTCTTTAGTCTACACTCCTACTTGTCAAAAATCAAAAGAGACTGAGTATGCCTGTATACTTTCTATAAGCATTTGCTGTCTTGTTCAGAGTCCCTATAGTGTCACTACCTTATTTTAATAAAGGAATATATAGATGTTATTACTCAGGTTCTCCAAAGACACAGAACCAATGTATATGTAGAGATTTATCATGAAGAGTTGGCTCATGCAAATATGAAATCCCCAAGTCCCCAAATCTGCAGTTGATGAGCTGGAGACCCAGGACATCTAATGCTATAAATTCCAGTCTGAACACTGGAAAACTCAAAACCCAAGAAAAGCTGACTTGCAATTTGAGTGCAAAGACAGAAAAATATCAATGTCCCATCTAAATCAAGCAGGTAGAAATTTGCTCTCACTCAGCCTTTTTGTTCTATCCAAGTCTTCCATTGATTGGATAGATTTACTCATATTAGGAAGGGCAGGCTGCTTTATTCATTCTGTAAATGTTAATCTTATCCAGAAATATCCTTCTAGCACATCTAGCATTATGTTTGACCAAATGTCTGGACACCATAAAGTTGACCATTACAACAGGCATAATCCAGAGGTCATAATTTTATAAGGCTTTAGAGATAAAATTGGTAATAAACTCATTCAAGTGTCCAACAGTGATTCAGGCTGTCTCAATTCTTGAGGAGTTTGCATTCTACTTAGGGAGTAAACAGTTAATTAGTAAGTGAAAACGGGCGCCTGGGTGGCTCAGTGGGTTAAAGCCTCTGCTTTCGGCTCAGGTCATGATCTCAGGGTCCTGGGATCGAGGCCCGCATCGGACTCTCTGCTCAGCAGGGAGCCTGCTTTCTCTGCCTGTCTCTCCGCCTACTTGTGATCTCTCTCTCTCTCTGTCAAATAAATAAATAAAAAATCTTTAAAAAAAAATAAGTGAAAACTAATGCGTAAGTATAAAATTTCTATATCCATTTGGCCTTACTATAACCTTATCAGCCAAATCTCTGAAACGTGTGGCAAATCAGCCTCACAACTGCAGTAGTGTTAATCATGCTGTTGCTTAGGGACTGCTTGGTTGCTTGACAGCCAGTCTTAGGCAACTCTGATAGAAATCTTGCAAATGTTTACTTGAGGGTTTCAGGATATAAAATGGTCATATCTAAATCAGTACCTACCACCTGTGGTCCCTTCTGGAAGTTATGTCCAGGAGGATCCTCAGATTCTCCGTTTAGGTTATGGATATCAAGAATTCCCATCAAAACCTAACCATCCACAAACAATAGCAACACTCTTTCTGCTCAAATCCTCCAGGAAAATGGGGAAGGAAAAGTGAACGCAGATAATCTCCTTCCAAAAATACCACGTCAGGACAATAGAGTTTATATATCCAAACAAACACACTCATTTAAGAAAATCCCTTAACATAGAGGAGGAAACATTTTGACAATATGACCTGTAACCTTGAAGTTAACATTAGAGGTAGCAAGTTCAAACAATTATTCTATAATTATCAAACCAAAATTTTAATCTGAAAATACATCTGTTTCATAGAAACACTAGGTTATTTCTTTTTACCTTCAGGGAATTTTTCAGTAGTACATATGAAATGTAACAGATTATGAAACATTTAGTTTTAAGTATTTTATCATCAAAATTATGTTTATAAATTGGAAAGAAGTCAAAGAATAAAAATATGTTAAATTGAGTTATCTTAACTATTAAATTCCTTTTTAACTACAAAATTTTAAGGAAATATTTTGTTTATTTCCTTCATTATTATAACATTGCAAAGTATGTCTGATATCCAGACTGTATTGAGTTATATTAAGAGATAGTGGTATTAAAGTTATATATATGTTTCTTGTCTGGCTTTTTAAGTTGAGTAACAACACTTATCTTGGTTGCTCTGAGTCAGTTTTTTTTTCCAGTTACCCAAAGTGCTTGATTTAATTAAAATCTCTCTTTTTTTGTTTGTTTGTTCTTTCTAATAAATTATACCTAACTTAAATATTCACTGTAGTGTTAAACTATAATATTTGAGCCAAGTATTATAAATCATGCCCATCCAAAATGACATTAGAAAAATTATTAAGAGTAAGTTTATGTCAGCTTAAAGCATTAGTTACATATAGAAACACATGTATTATAATATTCCAACTTGAAAAATACCCAGTGGGGAATGGTTCATGGCTGGCTCAGTTGGTATAGCATGTGACTTTTGATCTTGGGGCCATGAGTTCAAGCTCTACATTGGGCATAGGGATTACTTTAAAAACAAGAAAAAGAAAAAGACATGATTAGATTTAGTGTTCCTGAAAGTAATGTTTATAGTTAGAGAAGATTACTCTTTTATGTGTTTAAATAGTAATATGTTCCTAGGGCGCCCGAGTGGCTCTTGGTTTTGGCTCAGGTTTTGATCTCAGGATCCTGAGAGCAAACTTCAAGTCAGGCTCGCTCCGTGCTCAGCTCGGGATCTTCTTGAGATTCTCTCCCTCCCTCTGCTCCTCCCCACCCCTTGTCTCTCAAAGGAATAAATAAATCTTAAAAAAAAAAAAGTAATGTGTTTCTTATGTTTCTTATTGCACTTCAAAAGTGGCTATATTGAAAACCATCATCCAAAACAAATTGGATTCCTACCTTCTTGATATATCAGTCTACAAACACAGTTGTTGGGATTGGATACTCTTTTTTTTTTTAAGATTTTATTTATTTATTTGACAGAGAGGGAGAGAGAGAGATCACAAGTAGGCAGAGAGGCAGGCAGGCAGAGAGAGAGAGAGAGAGGAGGAAGCAGGCTCCCCGCTGAGCAGGGAGCCCGATGCGGGGCTCGATCCCAGGACCCTGAGATCATGATCTGAGCTGAAGGCAGAGGCTTTAACCCACTGAGCCACCCAGGTGCCCCGGGATTGGCTATTCTTTCACCCCACTGTTAACTAATAATCTGTCTGAGTATCGTGATAGACCTTAATATACACCTGTATATCTGTTGTTCTCTACTGAGTACATGGAAAGATTATACTTGCTTGTTTTTATTTATGTAGGATCAAATAACTGGTGCTGGCCAATGAAATATATGTATAAAGTATATCCTTCTGGGACAAAGTGTTTAATTGCTAATACAAGAGGCTCCAGCAGCCACAGAGGCTACATATTTCAGATGGTGCAGTGTCAATATAACAGAAGTTTCCTAGGCATAGCAGAGGCCACAGTGATTCAAGATAGACATGTTATATGAGAAAAATAAATCTTTGTTGGGTTAAGCTACTGGGATTTAGAGGATAATTTGTTACTGTGGAATTATCTAGTCTAAAATAATACACACGTGTTTGCATATATTAGTATCATTTAAGCATTTAACAAAGAGCAGCATAAATTTCACCTCTTCAATTGGCCATTAAGATGATTCTATTTACTTTCTTCCATGAAAATCTGTATGTTTTATGTAGATGTCTATTTCTCTTTTCTTCCACATTTTCTATTTTCTGAAACTAGTCTTATAACAATTACTAAGAGATTAGCTTCTTTGTTGAGTGTTATTATTAATTTATCTATTGGTTTATTTAGGGTCTTCTGAGTTTTGTGGGGGATTTTTTGTTTGTTTTTATAGCAAGGGGAAGAAGTGTTCATTGCTACTTTTTATATAAAGAATGTTAGCTACCACTTTTACAACAAATATATATTATGTAACCAAAACTATATCTTATAAAATACTTTTTCAGTATTTAGCCTTTTTAATAGAGTCACTGCACCTTAATGTGTTATATAGATAGCTTTACTATAAACAGTCCAACCATCTAGAACATCTAGATTCTGAATCCCATCTCTATTCAATAATAACTAATCTTTTTAAAAAAAAATTTTTCCCTTTTTTCAGGTTTTTCTTTTTACCTGGACTCCATGCACTACAGATGTCAATCCTGTTCCTTTCTCTAAATGTATCTGATTCTCCAGGCTTAGCCACCTGCTTCTGCATTTTCTTTTAACTTTTAGTGCTTTATGCTATTATTTAGCAGAAACATATTTTATAGGGTGTATACTTAGTGATATTTTCAAAAATGTTTCTTAGACAAAAATTATGACAGGTCATAATTTTTCTAGATAATTTTAGGTAAAACAAGATAGGAACAAATCTACTTATTAATCAGTAAAACAATGCAAATTATTTTGCATCTTTCTGTGATCCGTGTATATTTCTTAACAGTTGATTTCAGCTATAAGAAAAATTTTTTGTTCCTTGTCTTCCAGGACTGTATGCTTACTGAAGTTAAAAATGACAACTGCTTGAACTATTTCTTATATGCCAGTAAATATAAAAGGAAGGATATTATGCATTAATAATGATTAAGTAATACTTCCCTGAAAACATTTATTTACATTCCTCCAGGGAACCCTTAAATGTGACAGTTCATCATAAAACAAAGCAATATATGTGTAAAGCAAGCTTTGTGTTTGAATCAAAACAATATATTTTGAAGTCTGTGTTAAAGTTTATAAATGATGTGGTTCTGTGACAGTTTCTATTCTTAGAAAATGGACTAAAGTGGCAATAGAAGAGAGTAAATGGCAGTTAAGCAGGAATCCTTTTTGGGAACAAGATTATAGTTTAAACTTAATATCATATGTCAATTTAAAATGATTAATTATTTTATTCCACTCTGTTATATTTTACTTAACGAAAATACTTTAATGCAGAATAAGAGTACTAATTAGGACAACAGATAAAAGACTGTTAAAATTTTATTGAGTCAAGAGTAGTTAAGATAGCAGAGTAGTAGGAGGACACTGTGCTTGCATCCCTCAAACATAGCTAGATAAATATCAAATCATTCTGAACACCCAGGAAATAGACATGAGGACTGAGAGAACAAACTGGACAACTAGATGGAATAAAGAGGACACATTGTGGAAGGTAGGAGATGCAGAGACGTAATTTGGGGGAGAAAAGAATCACCATTGCTGTGGAGGGAAGGGAAACCTAATCATGGAGAGAGGAAAGAGAGAGCAATCAGGGAGCAAGACATTGCACAAGAAAAACTCTTCCCCCAAACCACTGATGGGAATGATGAGAGGGACTGATTATAACAAGTTTTTACAAGCAGCAGAGCTCAAAGACTGAAGTTTTAGAAGTCTGTACCATAGCAGAGTAGAGCCTGGCAGGCATATTGATGCTCCTGTGGAGAAGAATGGCAGAGATCTGGGAGCAGACAGCGTAGTCTGAGGATCCCCTGGGTTGCACTGGGAGAGATAGTTTCCCTTCTTAGAGTATATTTAGAAGAGGTGGCACTGCCTCTCTGGGGATAAAAGGGCTGGTGGGCNGGTGGCACTGCCTCTCAGGGGATAAAAGGGCTGGTGGGCACCATTGCCCTGCCCTGTTCATTAGCTTTTGAGCAGAGACACCTGCTTAGGGCAGCTAACCTGGACATCAGCTTTTTGCTTCACTTTACCATAAACTCCAAGTCCCTGCATGTTTGTGTGACTGCCCTCCTGGGACAAACTGGCACAAGCCACAGCACAGTGAGACACACACACACACACCCAAAAGATCAGTGCATGTCCCTAAAATTTGGAGTTTTGAAACCCATCCAGCATACCTGTGCTAAAACACAGGAGCACTGTGCCACTGGGTGGGCAGGTGGCTCAGACATGGACAGGGTAAAAGCAGCAATCTGAGGGATGCCTGGGACACATGAGGAGGGATTGTTTGCTCTTCTGTGAGGGCTTCCTGAATACCAGTGACCAGGAACTGCCCTCTCCAGGGATGAGGAAGCTGGCTGACACCATTTATACCCCTATCCATCAGCACAAATGGACTTAAGTGAGTGGCATAGTGCCTGCCCATGGTGGAAGCTTGAGCCACTTACACCAAAGCCCATCAACCCCTGCTCTCTTCAGGAATATCTGAACTAAGGCAAATGTGCCAGAGAATCAGTGGGTCCCTCCCCAAGAAGACTAGCACAACCACCCACATACACACCAAGTTATTGACCATAAAGTGCTGCAAAGCTTCAGTTCTAGAGGAAATAGGATCTACCGTCTTTTAACAAGTAGACCAAAACACATCTAGTTAAAATTTACACACAGTGGACAAGGTCCAAACTCCCCACTGCAGACAAGGAGAAACTCTGCAGATGACTGACCTGAGGGAGAGAATAACCAAAAATTAATAGCATAGTGCACACAGCATACACCAGAAACACTTCCTGAAGCACCAGGCCCTGGATAATATATGACCTCTTCTTAATATAGCTATTACTTTCAGGAGCAGGAAACATAACAGACTCTTCTAACACAGAGAAGACAGAGACCTAGACAAAATGCCAAGATGGTGGAATTCATCCCAAAAGAAAGATTAAGAAGAGGTCATGGCCTGGAATATAATCAAAACAGATAAAGGTAATATGTCTGAACCAAAATTTAAAAACAACAATCATAAAGATACTAGCTGGGCTTGAGAAAAGCATAAAAGACACCATGGAGTCCTTTAACGCAGAGATAAAAGACTTAGAAACTTGTCAGGGTGAAATTAAAAATTCTATAACTGAGAAGCAAAACCAACTGGATGTAATGACAACAAGGATGGGAGAATCAGAGGAATTAAAAAGTGGTATAGAAGATAAAATTATGGAATATAATGAAGTAGAAAAGAAGAGGAAAAANAAATGTGCCAGAGAATCAGTGGGTCCCTCCCCAAGAAGACTAGCACAACCACCCACATACACACCAAGTTATTGACCATAAAGTGCTGCAAAGCTTCAGTTCTAGAGGAAATAGGATCTACCGTCTTTTAACAAGTAGACCAAAACACATCTAGTTAAAATTTACACACAGTGGACAAGGTCCAAACTCCCCACTGCAGACAAGGAGAAACTCTGCAGATGACTGACCTGAGGGAGAGAATAACCAAAAATTAATAGCATAGTGCACACAGCATACACCAGAAACACTTCCTGAAGCACCAGGCCCTGGATAATATATGACCTCTTTTAATATAGCTATTACTTTCAGGAGCAGGAAACATAACAGACTTTTCTAACACAGAGAAGACAGAGACCTAGACAAAATGCCAAGATGGCGGAATTCATCCCAAAAGAAAGATTAAGAAGAGGTCATGGCCTGGAATATAATCAAAACAGATAAAGGTAATATGTCTGAACCAAAATTTAAAAACAACAATCATAAAGATACTAGCTGGGCTTGAGAAAAGCATAAAAGACACCATGGAGTCCTTTAACGCAGAGATAAAAGACTTAGAAACTTGTCAGGGTGAAATTAAAAATTCTATAACTGAGAAGCAAAACCAACTGGATGTAATGACAACAAGGATGGGAGAATCAGAGGAATGAAAAAGTGGTATAGAAGATAAAATTATGGAATATAATGAAGTAGAAAAGAAGAGGAAAAGGGAAATATTGGATCATGAGTATAGACTTAGGGAACTCAGGAACTCCATAAAGTGCAATAACATTTATATTATAGGAGTTTCAGAAGAAGAAAAGAGGGAAAAAGAGGCAGAAGGTTTATTTGAACAAATTATAACTGAAAACTTCCCTAATCTGGGGAAGGACACAGACATCTAAATCCAGGAAGCACAGAGAGCTCCCATCAAAATCAACAAAAGCAGGCCAACACCAAGACATATTATATTAAAATTTGCAAAATACAGAGATCAGGAAAGAATCCTGAAAGCGGTAAGGGAAAAGAAAACCCTAACCTTCAAGGAAAGACAAATAAGGTTTGCAGCAGATCTCTCCACAGAAACTTGGCAGGCAAGAAGAGAGGGGCATGATATATTCAGCCTGCTGAATGGGAAAAATATGCAGCCAAGAATACTTTATTCAGCAAAGCTATCATTCAGAATAGAAGGAGAGATAAAGAGTTTCCCAGACNGCAGAGATAAAAGACTTAGAAACTTGTCAGGGTGAAATTAAAAATTCTATAACTGAGAAGCAAAACCAACTGGATGTAATGACAACAAGGATGGGAGAATCAGAGGAATGAAAAAGTGGTATAGAAGATAAAATTATGGAATATAATGAAGTAGAAAAGAAGAGGAAAAGGGAAATATTGGATCATGAGTATAGACTTAGGGAACTCAGGAACTCCATAAAGTGCAATAACATTTATATTATAGGAGTTTCAGAAGAAGAAAAGAGGGAAAAAGAGGCAGAAGGTTTATTTGAACAAATTATAACTGAAAACTTCCCTAATCTGGGGAAGGACACAGACATCTAAATCCAGGAAGCACAGAGAGCTCCCATCAAAATCAACAAAAGCAGGCCAACACCAAGACATATTATATTAAAATTTGCAAAATACAGAGATCAGGAAAGAATCCTGAAAGTGGTAAGGGAAAAGAAAACCCTAACCTTCAAGGAAAGACAAATAAGGTTTGCAGCAGATCTCTCCACAGAAACTTGGCAGGCAAGAAGAGAGGGGCATGATATATTCAGCCTGCTGAATGGGAAAAATATGCAGCCAAGAATACTTTATTCAGCAAAGCTATCATTCAGAATAGGAGAGATAAAGAGTTTCCCAGAGAAAACCAAAAGGAGATTGTGATTACTAGCCCAGCCCTGCAAGAAAGTTTGGAGGGGAATCTAAGTGGGAGGAAAGGGCAAAAGCAAAAAAGACTAGAAAGGAACAGAGAAAATCTCCAGAAACTTCAATTTTACAGGTAATACAATGACACTAAATTCATATCTGTCAGTAATCACTCCAAATCGAAATAGATTAAATGCTCCAATCAGAATGGATTAAAAAAAATCTATATGCTGCCTGTAAGAGACTCATTTTAGACCTAAAGACATCTGCATATTGAAGGTGAGGTGACAGATAACTATTTATCATGCTAATGGATGTCAAAAGAAAGCCAGGGTAGCCATATTTATATCAGACAAACTAGATTTTAAACCAAAGACTGTAACAAGAGATGAAGAAGGGTGCTATGTCATAATAAAGAGGTCTATCTGACAAGAAGATCTAACAGTTGTAAATATTTATGCCCCCAACTTGGGAACACCCAAATATATAAATCAATTAATAACAGACATGAAAATCTCATTGATAATTCTGCAATAGTAGTAAGGACTTTAACAAACCACTTACAGCAATAGACAGATTATCTAAGCAGAAAATTAATGAAGAAACAATGACTTTGAATAACACACTAGACCAGATAGACTTAATAGATACATTCAGAATATTTAATATTAAATATTAAATATTATTTAATATTAAAGCAGCAGAATACACATCCTTTTTAGTGCACATGGAACATTCTCCAAAATAAATCACATACTGGTTCACAAATCAGGCCTCAACTAGTACAAAGAGATTGAGATCATACCATGCATGTTTTCAGACTATAACACTATGAAACTTGAAGTCAGTCAACCACAGGAAAAAATTTGGAAAGACCACAAATACATGGAGGTTAAAGAACATCCTACTAAAATTGAATGGGTTAACCAGGACATTAAAGAAGAAAATTTTAAAAATACATGGAAACAAGTGAAAATGAAAACACAATACTCCAAAACCTTGTGATGCAGAAAAAGCAATAGTAGGAGGTAACCACAGAGCAATATATGTCTACCTTAAGAAGCAAGAAAAATCTCAAATATACAACCTAACTTTACACCTAAAGGAGCTAGAAAAGGAACAGCAAATAAAACCTAAAACCAGCAAAAGAAGAGAAATAAAAAGTATTAGAGCAGAAATAAATGCTATAGAAACGACAACAGCAAAACCCAGTAGATCAATGAAACTAATAGCTGATTCTTTGAAAGAATTAATAAAATTAATAAACCTGTAGCCAGACTTAGCAAAGGAAAAGAGAAAGGGCACAAATAAAAATCACAAATGAAAGAGGAGAGAGGCTCCTGGGTGGCTCAGTCAGTTGAGCATCTACCATGATCCCAGGGTCCTCAGATCAAGCCCCACGTCAGACTCTCTGCTAAATGGGGAGCCTGCTTCTCCCTTTCCCTCTGCCTGCTCCTCCCCCTGATTGTGTGTGCTCTCTCTCTCTCTCTGTCAAATAAATAAAATCTTAGGGAAAAAAAGAAAAACACAAGAGATCACAACAAACACCACAGAAATACAAACAGTTACAAAAGAGTATTATGAAAAATTATATTTGGGCAATCTGGAGCAAATGGATAAATTACTAGAAACATATAACCCACCAAAACTGAAAGAGGGAGAAATAGAAAATTTGTATAGACCTATAACCAGCAAAGAAATTGAATCATTATTCAAAAAATCTCCCAATAAACAAAAATCCTGAGTCAGATGGCTTCCCAGGGGAATTCTACCAAACATTTAAAGAAGAGTTAATACCTATTCTTCTCAAACTGTTCCAAAAAAATAGAAATAGAAGGAAAACTTCCAAATTCATTCTACAAGGCCAACATTACCTTGATTTCAAAACCAGACAAAGAGCCCACTAAAAAGAATTACAAGCCAGTATCCCTGATGAACATGGTTATAAAAATTCTTAACAAGAAACTAGCAAATCTAATCCAACAGCACATTAAAAGAATTATTCACCACAATCAAGTGGGATTTATTCCTGGGTTGCAAGGGTGATTCCATATTCAGAAATCAATCAGTGTGATACACTATATTACTAAAAGAAAGGATTAGAATCATACGATTCTCTCAATAGATGCAGAAAAAGGATTTGACCAGGTACAGCATCCATTCTTGATAAAATCCTTCATCAAATAGGGATAAAGGGAGTACACCTCAACATCATAAGGGTCATATATGAAAGACCCACAGCTAATGTCATCCTCAATGGGGAAAAACAGAACTTTTTCTTTATGATGAGAAACAAGACAGGGATTTCCACTCTCACCATTGTTTCATTTTTGTTTTGTTTTTTTTTTAAGATTTTTTATTTATTTGACAGAGAGAGACACAGCGAGAGAGGGAACACAAGCAGGGGGAGTGGGAGAGGGAGAAGCAGACTCCCTGCCGAGAGAGGAGCCCAATGCAGGGCTTGATCCAGGACCTTGGGATCATGACTTGAGCTGAAGGCAGACGTTTAATGAGTGAGCCACCCAGGCACCCCACACCATTGTTATTTAACATAGTACTGGAGTTCCTAGACTCAGCAATCAGACAACAAAAAGAAAAGGCATCCAAATCAGCAAGAAAGAAGTCAAACTTTCATTGTTTGCAGTTGACATGTTAGTCTATGTAGAAAGCCCAAAAGACTCCACCGAAAACTTGCTAGAACTAATACACAAATTCAGCAGAATCGCAGGATAAAAAAATCAACATACATAATTCTTTGCATTTCTATACTCCAATAATGAAACATCAGAAAGAGAAATCAAGGAATTGATCCCATTTACAACTGCACCAAAACACATAAGATACCTAGGAATAAACCTAACCAAAGAGGTAAAAGATATATAATCTGAAAACCATAGAACACTAATGAAAGAAACTGAAGATGACATTAAGAAATGGAAAAACAGTCCATGTTCATGGATTGGAAGAAGAAATATTGTTAAAATGTGTATACTACCCAAAGCAATCTACATATTTAATATTTAATGCAATCCCTATCAAAATACCAGCAGCATTTTTCATAGAGATAAAACAAATAATCCTAAAATTTGTATGGAACTGCAAAGTCCCTGAATAGCCAAAGCAATCTTGAAAAAGAAAAGCATAGCTGGAGGCATCACAATTCTAGACTTCAAGTTTTATTACAAAGCTGTAGTCATCAAAACAATATGGTACTGGCACAAAAACAGACACGTAGATCAATAGAACAGAATAGAAAACCCAGAAATGAACCCACAAATCTATAGTCAACTAATCTTTGACAAAGCAAGAAAGAAAATCCATAGAAAAAAGTGTCTTCAACAAACAGAGTTGGGAAAACTGGACAGCAATATGCAAAAGAATGAAAATGGACCTTTCTCACACCATACACAAAAGTAAATTCAAAATAGATGAGAGACAAAAATGTGAGACAGGAAGCCATCAAAATCCTAGAGGAGACCACAGGCAGTAACCTCAGCTGTAGCAACTTCTTACTAGACACATCTCCTGAGGCAAGGGAAACAAAAGCAAAAGTGAGGTATTGGAACTTCATCAAGATAAAATCTGCACAGCAAAGGAAACAATCAACAAAACTAAATGGTAACCCACAGAATGGGAGAAGGTATTTGCAAATGACACATCCGATAAAGGGTTAGTATCCAAAATATATAAAGAACTTATCAAACTCAACACCCAAAAAACAAATAATCCAGTTAAGAAATGAGCAGAAGACATGAGTAGATATCATTTCAATATCACTGATCATCAAGGAAATACAAATCAAAACAACGATGAGATATACCACCTCACACTTGTCAGAATGGCTAAAATTAACAAAACAGGAAAATCTGATGATGGCAAGGATACAGAGAAAGGAGAGCCCTCTTACAGTGTTGGTAAGAATGCAAACTGGACCAGCCACTCTGGAAAACAGTATGGAGGTTTCTCAAAAAGTGAAAAATAGAACTACTCTACGATCCAGCAATTGCACTGCTAGTTGTTTACCCAAAGTATACAAAAATATAGATTAGAAGGGACACATGCACCCCGATGTTTATAGAAGCATTATCAACAATAGCCAAATTATGGAAAAAGCCCAAATGTCCATTGACTGATGAATGGTACACACACACACACACACACACACACACACACACACACACACACACTAGAATATTACTAGCCATCAAAAAGAATAAAATCATAAAATCTTGCCATTTGCAACAACGGGGATGGAGCTATTGTATATTATGCTAAGCAAAATAAGTCAGGGAAAGATGAATATCATATGATTTCACTCATATGTGGAATTTAAGAAACAGAATTAATGAACATATGGGAAGGAAGGAGAAAAAAGGGAGGCAAACTGTAGAAGACTCTTAACAATAGAGAACAAACAGGGTTGCCGGAAGGGAGGCCGGTGGGGGGGTGGGCTAGATGGGTGATGAGTATTAAGAAGGGCACTTGTGATGAGCACTGGGTGTTGTATGTAAATGATGAATTACTAAATTCTATTCCTGAAACCAATTTTACACTATATGTTAACTAACTAGAATTTAAATAAAAACTTGAATCAGGGGCACCTGAGTGGTTCAGTCCTTAAGTATCTGTCTACGGCTCAGGTCATGATCCTAGGGTCCTGGGATCCAGCCCCACATTGGGCTCCCTGCTCAGTGGGAGGCCTGCCCCTCCCTCTCCCACTCCCCCTGTTTTTGTTCCCTCTCTTGCTGTCTTTCTCCCTGTCAAATAAATAAATAAAATCTTTAAAAATATATATTATTTTATAATCAATATTGGGAAACTTTATAACTGGACAAAGTAGTTTCTTCCTAGGGAACTAAGTGAAACCTCACATTCAACTTATAGTCCTTTCTCTCACTTATTTCCCATATCTAAGAAATCCCTAAGCCCAGCTGATTCTCCTTTCTTAAATATCCATTCACATTGTCACTCACCTCTAACCACATTTTCATGTGACCTAATTCCCCTGCTGCATTTTCTTATCAACTCCTGACTTCAAATTTCTCACAGCCTTTATTCATCTTCTCTCCAAATGTTCTTTCACCTCTAAAATGCAATATTGCTCATAAACATCCAGTAGAGAGTCTTCATCACAGTGATCAGTGATTCTCAAATGTTAGTGTCCATGAGATTCACCTAAGAATTTTATAGTCTGGCTCAAACTGAGGACTCTGTGCTATGTATTATAAAAGCGAAGTCACATTTAAGTTTGGTTTTAAAGTACGGATAGTCATGAGCTAGGTAGGAAAGGCAGGATATCCTAGAAATAAAGCATAGTCTGTGAAAGAAAAGGGGGTTTTATATTACAATTTTAGTGGGTCTATAACATACATACATACATACATAAAATCTTTTTAAAAAATTAGAGATGACTACATTTAGTTAGAAAAGCTTTTATGTTGGCTCTAGTGGACTCTTCCTGAATGGAAATCACAAATATTTAGTAGATTTACCAATTTTATTAAAAGATTAATTCTTTCTTTACTATATTATGACTTTCTACTAAAATATATTACTTTTATTTTGAAAATGATATTGCCTGGATAATTCAATTCTATTTCCATCCTATTTAGTTTTTTACAATGGTAAAATAAAGTCCATTTTCCTGATAGAAGAAAGGTAAAAACAGAGAATTTACTTTTCACTATTGAAATTGCTGTCGTTTCCACAAAAAAAAAAGATACATAGTAAGACAAGTCTTACATTTATCTTCCTCTAGTAAATATCTATGCCCAAGGTGTATCTGTAACTCTTTAAAGAAAAGAAAGAAAAAGGCAGTAACGAGTATGTATTGCATGAATGACATGTCCTGATATACACATAGATTATGAAGGAAATAGGCCAACAAATACATGTTCCATAAAATACAGTTAAAATACTAGGTGTTTTGGTGGGAGGGCTATCTAGTCTTTTTTTTGTTTAATTTATTTATTTGACACAGAGAGAGAGATCCGATCACAAGAGGCAGGCAGAGAGAGAGGAGGACGCAGGCTCCCTGCTGAGCAGGGAGCCCAATATGGGGCTTGATCCCAGGACCCCGAGATCATGACCTGAGTGGAAGGCAGAGCCACCCAGGCCCCCCTATCTAGTCATTTGATGTGGTATATTTTTGACTAGTTTTTGTCAAACTAGACTTAGAACTGTTCTCAAAAATCTAAGATTTTGGAAACCAGCTCTACATATGTAAATTTTCTTAACTATTCTTTCTGAAATATCAGAAGAATAGAATTTTGTGGATCAGAATAGGAACTCTAACAATAGTTCGTTTATTAGTCCAGGCTTTTTTTCTATAAGATGAGAAAAAGTTTACCAAAATAAGTACATTTGCCATTTAAGCACAGTCTCTTTAAAATGTTAAAATGAAATTAGGTTTCTGGACAGAATGAAAGAACTGGATTTGCATTGCAATCATCGTAGTCTTCTATAAAAATAGATTAAGTAAAAGAGCCAACTGTTTTATACATTGGTCAATGAAAGGTGGTTACCTCTGAAAGAAGGGGAACACATGATTTTCCTTCCTTCAAAGAGAGAACCCAAGCTGAGTATAGTGTTCCCACTAAATTGGAAGACAGAGTTAAGAACTTGGGGAGCCTAAAGAAGCTGAAATGTGTAGGTTGAGTACAGAAAGGAAGAAACCACATCAAGAAAAAACTCGATATTGAATACCTTGGGTCTTGAGAGGCTAAAGTACACGTGAGTTGGTTGAGACTCCACAAGACTAGGCAAAGAGCAAGTAGTTATAAAAGGAACAATTTCTGGAACTCATGAAGATCTGGGAGATACTTGAATTCTGATCAGAGAGAATCCAGAGACTGACAGAATGCAAGGTTTCTTTTATACAAAACATAATCAATGTGACTTCTTATAATAACAGAATAAAGGAGAAAAATCACGATTATGTTAGTAGATACAGGACAAGCATTTCATCGGAATTCAACATCCACTCATAAGCAACTTCCTCAACCTGATGAAAAGCATCTATAAAAAATGTATGCTAATATTATACTTAAAATGATTTTCTTCTAAGTAAAATGTTTTTCTTCCAAGACCAGAAACAAGACAAAATATTCATTCTGACCACTTCTAGTCAACATTGTACTAGAAGCCCTAAGAAAAAGGTATTGAGTTGTTTTAGTCAAACTACAGTAAGGTTAGGGAAAGGGAATAAGATCTATAGAGACTGGTAAGGAACAAGCAAATTTGCAGTTATTTACATAGAATATCACAAGGAAGCTCAAATAGAGCTACAAGAGCTAATGAGTGAATTTAGCTGTATATCTATAAAACAACGACAAAAATTGGAAAATAGCACCTGGCTGGCTCAGTCTGTTAAGCCTCTGTCTTCAGCTTAGGTCAATGATTCCATTGTCCCGGGATGGAGCCCCACATTGATCTCCCTCCTCAGCGGGGAGCTGCTTCACCTACTCCCTCTGCTGCTCCCCCTGCTAGTGCTCCCTCACCCTCTTTGTCTAATAAATAAATAAATAAAATATTTTTTAAAGATCAATTGGAAAATAGTTTTCTAAGAATGCCAATTATAATAGCATCAAAAAAGTAAACAAAAATATTTACGAACTTGTTTAACAAAATATATTAAGGTAAAACACTGAAAATTATAAAACATTGCTGAGAGATTAAATATCTGAACATATTCAAGATATTCTATTTTATAAACTGAAATTTTCAATATTAAAATATCAAATATCTCCAAATTGACCTATACATTTAAGGCAATCTTAATGAAAATCCTAGTAGTTTTATTTTCTTGTAGAAATTGATAAGCTGGTCTTACAGTTTATGTGGAAATACGAAGTACCTAGGATGGCTAAAATGATTTTTAAATGGAGGAACAGGTAGGAAGATATTTACCTGATTTCCAAACTTACTGTAAAGCTACAGTAATCAGGATAGCATACTGGCACAAGGATATATATGCAGAGATCAGTGAAACAGAGTGGAAAGTCCAGAAATAAACCACATAAGTATGCTTAATTCCTTTTTTACAAACACAGCAATATAATTCAATGGGGGAAAATAGTCTTTTCATCAGATAGTGCTGCCAAAACTAGCAATCTGTAAGAAAAAATAAGTCTTGACTCTTAACAAGCACAAAATCTTGAAATGGTTCATATACTTACATACAAAATTAAATCTTTAAAATATATTGAAAAATAATATAAGAGAAAGTTTTCATGGCTTTGGAGTAGACAGATTTCTTAGATGTGATAAAAAGAAAACCAAAGTTCAAGAAAGACGAAATTGATGAGTTGAACTTAATCAAATAAAGTACACCTCTTCTTTAAGGACACTTCTATAAAAATGAAAAGGCAATTCTTAGACTTAGATAAAATACTCAACTAAATATACCTGAGAAAGGACTAATATCCAGGGTATATTAAGACCTTCTACGACTCAGTCTCAATTTAAAAACCAAATTACCAATGTGCAAAATGTTTGAAAAAAACACAAAGGTATTGTACAACTGATCAATAAGTAAATTAGGCTATGCTCAATATAACCAGTCATTAGGGAAATGCAAATTAAAACTACAACTAGACATAAACCTATTTTAATATCTAAATTTAATTAATGAGCGGGTGCCTGGGTTGCTCAGTCCCTTGAGCGGCTGCCTGCAGCTCAGGTTATGATCCCGGGATCCTGAGATTGAGTCCCACATTGGGCTCCACCTGCTCTGCAAGAGCCTTCTCCTTCTTTCTCTGCCTGCCACTCCCCCTGCTTGTGCTCTCTCTCTGTGTCAAATAAAATAAAATCTTTAAAAAGAAATAATTAATGGGCAATACTAAGTTTTGGCAAGGATGTGGATAGATCAGCTAAAACTTTCATACATCACCAGTGTGTAAGTAAAATGCTATTTTGTAAAGCAAGTTATTTTGTAAAGTTAAATATACATTTACAGTATAATCCAGCAATATCATGTCTTGGTATATAGCCAAGAGAAATGAAAGCATATATTGACAGACAGACTTCTGTGTAAATATTCAAAGCAGCTTTATTCATAATAGTCTCGAATTGGAAACAACGTAAACATTCATCAATAGGTGATTCTATAGATAAATAACGGTACCTCCACACAATAGAATACAACTCAGAAAGAGATAATCTATTCAGTAACAGAATAAATCTGAAATTATCAAGCAAGCAAACTAACACACAGTGACAGAAAACAGATTATTGCCTGAAGCTGTTTGACTGCAAAGGGACACAGGTAATTTGGGGAATAATGAAAATATTTATGTCTTGATAACAGTGATGGTTACTTGAGGGTATACTTTTATCAGAATGCATCAAAGTTTGTACTAAAAAATATATTTTATATAAATTATAACTCAAGTTGATTTCAAAAGTTAATAGAAAAAGGGGGTGCCAGGGTGGATCCCTCAGTTAAGCATCTGAGTTCCACTCAGATCATGATTTCAGGGTCCTGGGATAGGAGCCCCGCCCAGGGTTTGCCCTCAGCTGGAGTCTACCTGTCCCTCTCACTCTCCCTTTGCTCATCCCTCTGCCTCCACATCCACTCATACTCTCTCTCTCTCAAATAAATAAATGAATAAAATATTTTTTAAAAATGTTAATAGAAAAAGAATCCAACTCCACCTAAAATTTTTTAGTTGCTGAACTTTTTAAACCATAACTTATTTCTCATGGAGCATATATTAAAATCAGAATGTGATAATGGTTTTCACCACAAACTCTATGACCGTATTTTAGCATAAATGGTATATCAAAAATCACAAACTTCAAACACCAGCAAAGTGCAAGTTACACTTAATTTGGCTACATAAGCAATTCACAATTTTGCCTCTTTTGTGTTTGTAAGTGGTATTGTTTAATATTTGTTTTTAAGAGCAAAAAGCCACAGGGGGCACCTGGGTGGCTCAGTCCTTAAGTGTCTGCCTTTGGCTCAGGTCATGATCACAGGGTCTTGGGATAGAGCCCAGTATCACGCTCTCTGCTCAGTGGGAGGCTGCTTCTCCCTCTCCCACACCCCTGCTTGTGTTCCCTTTCTCGCTGTGTCTCTCTCTGTCAAATAAATAAATAAAATCTAAAAAAAGAAAAGAAAAAATCCACAGAAAAATGTTGAGTACTGTAAATGAAAAGTAAATCCATCTAATTAGTAGTAGAATTATTAGGTTCCAGAAGAGTCACGGAGCACTGAAAGGACAAAATGATGATGGAACTTAATCCCATCTAGTCTATGAAAGGATTGTCATGTCTTAGCAAATTATAAAATAATTCTACTTATGTGGGTGGAGAAAATGATATTACAAATAAAAATAAAAATAATAGGCACTGGGGATAAAGATGTGAGGTGAATTTTGTTTTCAGTTGAATTATTATACAAAAATTAATATATGTTATAAATTATTAGCTATTTATGTGATCTTACATTTTAAACACAAAATATTTGTGTGCAGGAATCAAATGACTGTTTCAGAGCCTTAACTAAATAGATTTATTTTATCTGAAAACCAAAATTAAATTTCAAAGTCTAAGTTTGACTTGATGAAATTGTGAGTTTGCATGTACTTATTTAATGCCTTTTTTAGTTCCTTACCACATTGAAATTTGATTGATGACATGGGCAACAAATAAGATGATGAATCAGACCAGTGTAAATATGAAAAAAAAAGAATAGATACAGATTCCAAAAAATGTAGTTTTTTGAAACTTCAGTTTAAAAAAATCACAAACACTTTCTGTGAATTTTAAGTGAGAGTAAAATATTGAATGACAAGAGATTTTATATGCTCACTGTCTATGAAGTAGACTATCCAGGATACAAGTTTATGATTAATGAGAATGACTTTGTCTCCAGGTCATGAATTATTTGTTTAATGACATAAGACACATATAGTTAAATACCTGATACGGTGCCTGGCACAGAGTTGAGACTTTATTTTTTTGAACGTTTGAATGTGTCATCACCAGAACACATGATAGTATTATGAGTTTAAGAGCACTGACAGAAGCCAAAAGCTACCTATATAAGAATTTTAAAAGTTAATATAATTATCTGAAATGATAGCAGTTCAGCAATAAGCAACATAGAAACAGTTCAAGAAAACAGGCATTTGGGGTTTGGGATAGTCATAGTCTAGGTGTTTGAAGGAAAATATGGTGAAAAGGGACATTTACCAATCCAAGATGCCTTAGGTACAGTTCTTAGAACAATGAAGCATTAGATGAGGGTTAATGTTCATAATTAACATAGAATCTCTGTGTTTTAGAAATAGTTCTAAATGCTTAACATGTATAATGCTATTAAACCCCATCAGTCTATGAAGCAGGCTCTGTTATTACCCCCATGGTACAGATTAGGAAACTATGCTCAAATATATTCACCAGTTTACTTCAGTCATACAGTTAGAGGAGAAGCTAGAATTTGAATGCAGGCAATTTAAATCTAGAGATTAGAATCTTGACTGTTTTGCAATACTACCTCCTCATAAACCCAGGATTTAGTTTAAGCCACTTTGGGAAACAACACAGCCAGAACAATTGATTGAAGTAAGGATGATGAAAGTTGGGACCATAATGTTTCAAAGTTGTCACATTGCATTCAAAGAGAGGCAAACACAGGCAGAAAAAATGCAGTGATGAAGAATGTAGATAGATTATCAGGTAAGGAATTTATTAGTTAAGTTGTACATCTTTCAGGAAATTTATTCATGTGCAAAATGATCCAGAAACTAAGACATATTCTTCAAAAAAAGCATTATTTGAAAATACTGGATAGAATGAAGGATGCATGGACTAAAAATAAAAATCCATTCTTAAAATGAGGTGATTTTTAAAAATTTCTTTATCACTTGGAAATATTAGACATTATGAAAGCTTCCGAGAGCACTAAAACAATCTCTTTCTGTAAGTACTAAAACAAGCCTTTTCCATAGGCTAGTCTGGAAAAAAGACTTATGCGTGAAATGATATTAAAAATTAATGATTAATGAAAGTTCTTGGGATGTGAGAAATTGAGTTCTGCTTTTTAAGACTGATACATCAGGTAGAATTGATTTTAAGGTCAAGGACATGGCTTTGAGAAGGTAAGATGTGAGCAAAACTTCTCTTTGATAGCACCTGCCCATTTTCAGTTTCTCCAATATTGCTCCTATTACCAGATGTCTGTTGATCTTTTGCTTCCTGTGGTCACATCACCACAATACATTATTAATTTAGGCCACAAAAATAATTGTATATTTCAGTATTTAAAATTATAAGGATACTAAAAAAATAAAATAAAATTATAAGGATACTAACTCATGTGATGTTGATACTCACTATAAAATTGCAGTTTCATGTTGGTTCCTGAAGACATGATTTCCCCATCCATGGCTATTAGAGAGTGTTCACAGAGGAGAATGAATTTGGAAACCAAAATGATGAATGTGTTATTCCTTATGAGGATGAAAGCAAGACTATTCACCATGCTACTAGGCTAATAGAAAGCTGAATATTTCAGCAGAAACTGACAATCCATGTTTCTACAGATGTCAGGTTCTTCAGATATTGTCAAACTTTTATTTTACCATCTCTGACAAAATTTGAACTAACCCTAGGAGTCACTCAGGAACAACTTTTTTTCCTTCTAAGTTTTTATGGAAATTCAAGTAAGTTAGCATACAGGGTAATATTACAATTCAATTGATTCAATGATTCAACACTTCCATACAACACGTGGTGCTCATCACAACAAGTACATTCCATAATTCTCATCACCTATTTCACCCATAACCTCCCCACTGCCCCTCTGGTAACTATCAGTTTGTTTGCTATAGTTAAGGCTCTGTTTCTTGGTTTGCCTCTCTCTCTTTCTAAGATTTATTTATTTTTAGAGAGAGAGGAGGGGGAGGGGTAGAGGGACAGAATCTCCAGCAGATTCCCCTCTGAGTAGGGAAACTGACACAGGGCTCAGTCTCAGGACCCATGAGATCATGACCTGAGCAGAAATCACAAGTCAGGCATTTAACCAACTGAGCCACCCAAGCACCTCTCACTCTTCTTTTTTTTCCCTCTGTGTTCATTTGTTTATTTCTTTAATTCCACATGAGTGTAATCATATGGTATTTGTTTCTCTGACTGACTTATTTCACTTAGCATAATACTCTCTAGCTCCATCTGTGTCATTGCAAATGGCAGGATTTCATTTTTTAATGGCTTTGTAGTATTATATTACGTATAATATGTATATTATATATAATGATATATTTATGGTTGTATAATATATATGATCATATATGATGTAATATAATATAATTAATATCAAGTAAATATTAAATTATAAATGTATTATATATAAATATATATTATATGTAAATTATATAGCATACATTTTATATAAAAATAATTTATAAAATTATGAATTATAAATGTATCAATCATATTATAAATAAACATTAACAATATGTAATATTATATAACACAGCCATAAAATATAGAATGAAATCTTGCTATTTGATTGTATACACACACACACACCACACACACACACACACACCACATCTTTATCCAATCATCAGTTGATGGACACTTGGGCTGTTTCCATAGTTTGGCTATTATATATAATTCTGCTATAAACATTGAAATGCATGTATCCGTTTGAATTAGTATTTTTATATTCTTTGGGTAAATATCAAGTAGTGTAATTGCTGGATTGTGGGGTAGTTCTATTTTTGACTTTTTGAGGAAAATCCATACTGTTTTCTGGAGCAGCTACACAAGTTTGCATTCCCACCAACAGTGCAGGAGAGTTGCCCTTTCTCCACATTCTTGCCAATACCTATTGTTTCTTGTGTTGTTGATTTTGGCTATTCTGACAAGTGTGAGGTAATAGCTCATAAGTTCCAAATAGCCAAAGCAGCCTTGAAAAAGAAAAACAAATCTGGAAGCATCACAATTCCAAAATTCAAGTTATGTTACAAAACTGTAATGATCAAAACAGTGTGGTAATGGCATAAAAAGGGACACATCAATCAATGGAACACAACAAAAAAACCAGAAATGAACCCACAGGTATATGGTCTATTAATCTTCAACAAAGAGGGAAAGAATATGCAATGGAAAAAAGACGGTCTCTTCAACAAATGGTGTTGGAAAAAGAGGACAGCAACATGCAGAAGAAGAAACTGGACTACTTTCTTACACCATACCCCAAAATAAATTCAAATCGGTTTAAAGACCTAAATGTGAGAGTTAAACCCATTAAAATCCTAGAGAACACAGATAGTAACCATCTTGACATTGGCTGTAGCAACTTCTTACTAGAAATGTCTCCTTAGGCAAGGGAAACAAGTAAAAAAATAAACTATGGGGACTTCATCAAAATAAAAAGCTTCTGCACAGATAAGGAAACAACAAAATTAAAAGAAGGCAATCTGCAGAATGAGAGAAGATATTTTCAAATGACATATCTGAAAAAGGATTAGTATCCAAAATGTATAAAGAACTTATACAGTACAACACCCAAAAAACAAATAATCCAGTTAAGAAATGAACAGAAGACATGACTAGACATTTTTCAAAGAAGACATACAGGCAGTCAATAGACACATGAAAAGATGCTCAACACCATTATCATTGGGGAAGTGCAAATCAAAACTACAATGAGATATCACTTCACACCTGTCAGAATGGCTAAAATCAACAGCAAAAGAAACAACTTCTTACTGAAAATATAGACCAGAGTGCATGACAACCATAGTCAATGGTAATTGGTGTCAAAATTTATTGAGTGCCTGGTAACTTACAAATTTTTATTTTAATGAAAATTTTAAATAGAAAATGGCATGGTGAGGAGTGGATGTTATTTTTTAAAAGAATTTACTTTTAGAACAGTTTTATAATTGCAGAAAAACTATGAAGTTAATAAAAATGTTTCCTATCTACTCCATACTCAATTTCCTCTATTATTGACATTTTGTATTAGCATAGTACATTTATTATAATTAATGAGCCAACATTGATAAATTACTAACAAAATTCCTTCCTTATTCGGATGTCTTTTGCTTTTAGTCCTTTTTCTGTTTCAGGACCCTCATTCAGGCATCCATATTATAGTTAATTTTCATGTTTCCTTAGTCTACTTTAGGCTGTAATATTTTACACAAATTTTCCTTGTTTTTTAGTGATTTTAACAGTTCAGAGAATTAATGGTCAGAATTTTGTAGGCTGACACTCTATTGGAATTTTCTAATATTACTGTCGTGATTAGGCTGAGTTTGGGGGATGTAGGGAGGAGGGTCACAGAAGCAAAGTGCCATTTTCATCACATTATATCAAGAGAATATCCTATCAACATGATTTATAACTATTGACATTGACCTTGATCACCTGGACAAGGTAATATTTGCCAGGTTTCTCCACTTTAAAGTTACTTATTTCCACTTCCCATATTGTATTCTTGGGTGGAAGTCACTACTCATCACCCACACTAAGAAGGAGGAGTTAGGCTCCCCCTCTTTTATGGTAGAGTATCCATATAAATTAGTTGTCATTCTTTTGTACTGAAAATTTGTCTCTTCATTTATTATTTAATCATTTATTTATATCAATATGGAACACTGATAAAGACTCTTCCTATCTTTATGTAGTTTCTAAATTATATCATTTTCTTTTTCTCTGAAGAACTTATTTGAGTATTTTTTTCAGGGAAAGTCTGCTATCAATGAATTCCATTGGTTTTGGTTTGTCTGAGAAGGTATTTCTTCTTTACTTCTGATGCAAGATTTCACTAGACATAGAATAATAGGTAAGCAATTTTTTTTATCCTTTTCAATACTTCAAATATTTTATTCAAGTATTTTTCTTCCTTGTATCGCTTCTGACTATAAATCTAGTGTAATTCTGACTTTTGTTCCTCTACAGGTAATGCGATTTTTTTTCCCTCTGACTTCTTTCAAGATTTTTCTCTTTCTGTTTGTTTTTTTGCAGTTTGAATGTGATATGCCTAGGAAAAGGTGTTTTTAGTTTGTTTGTTTAATTGGTTGGTTGATTAGTTTGTTTTGTTTTATTTTTTATTTATTGTGCTTGGTGTTATCCAAGATTCCTGGATCTATTATTCTGTCTATTATTACTTTTAAAAATTTTTGGCCATTAATATTTCAGATATTTCTCCTACTCCGTTCTCTTTTTCTGCTTCTGATATTGCTGTTACACATATTGAAATCCACATATCCACACACATATCCACATACACATGTCCACAGTTCTGGTATGGTCTATTCTCTTTACATTTCAAAATAATGACAGTAATAGAATAATTTTTGAAAAATAACTCCAAAAATTAAAATTGGGCATAAGTAATTCCTTATGTCTTTAAGAAAATATAAAATAATATATCCAAATATGTTTGTTGGATGCCTTGCCACAATGACAGTGGGAATAAAGTAACAAAAACAACAAAAATAATGAATCTATTTTTAAGATTGACTGCAAAGATAATAATGAATCTATTTTAAAGATTGACTGCAAAAACGTATGTCTACAAAAGATAGTGACATTTATCTTTTTGAGATTAAATATGTTGGTAAGGATCCTCTTTTATGAGTTCATTCCTTCATTCAATAAAATCCTATAGGGCATGTACTAAAGTGCAGGAAATTTGCTCAGGCTAAGGATAAAAATATAAAAACTCATTCCCTCCTCCAATTCTGAGGAACTCAAATTTTAAAAAGTGACATTAAAAAAGTTAATAAAAAATAAAAATTTGAAAATTTAATTATATATCTGTTGTAGAACATAGAAGAAAAATCACATAATTGTGCTAGGGAATTCAGAGACGAGTTAGCAGAAAAAACAGCTCTTGAGTTTCTTGAAGAATGGATCAGAATTTTGCTACATGGACAAGAATAAGATATAAGACTTGTTAAGAACAAATAAGAAAGCCCAGTATAATTATGAACTATAAGTTGTATAGGATTTCTGAGTTGTAGAATGTAAGAAGGGAAGATATAAAAAGTGAATCAGAAGTGTAAACAGGGACCAATTCTTTCAGGGCTTTCTACACTGTGTTACAAGGAAATTCAACATGACTGTTCTGAATATATTTCGGGACTGCTCTGAATACATTTCTCCAGTGGTGTGGTTCTAGTATAATTATTTTTGTAAGAAGACTAAAGTTTCTCTTCAACTTGAAGAAAGAGGCATGAAAATGTTGATGTACTAAGAAAGCTAGTTGTCAAACAAAAGCTAATAATCCATAGAATATAATTTCTATCTCTCAAATAAAACTGAGAAGTTTTAGGGAACTCTAGGTATCCCGACTTCAAAAAACATCCAAAAGATTTTCCACTCAGTCTTCTTTGCTTCAGAACACAGTCTTTACCTGAAAAAGGCATTCCCTTCATTGTAGAGGAAATTATCTCTTTCCCTCATGCCCACCAAAGGTGAAGCCCTACATTACTTGTGGAGCAAAAAAGAATGCTTTCAAATAATAAGATGAATGAATACCAGGGGGTAGTTATTAAGCCCACCAATATACAACAGCCTACAAACTCAGTGAAGTCTGAGAAGCTGAATTATCAAGTAAAAAAGTATCTATATTAAGTCACATGATCTCTATAATTTCTTGCAGATTGAATTAATTATTGACCAAAAAAGTAGTTCAGAGAATCTTCTTTAACACTATTAAAAAAGGAATATTTTAAGCAAAATTTTTGTAATTATCTCAATAGATTTCTAAGAAAACTGCCTGTAAGATAAAACTTTTACAACTAATTCCTTTCAACAAAACTTTTTTCTGTGTCTAAAATTTAATCTAATGAACAAAAACCCTCCTATTATCCATGCTTAATCGTTCATGCATCTGAATATGGAAAATATGTTTTGATATTTTAATGATAAAATCAAATGTATGCAGCCTGCAAAGCAGATTGGGTTGAACCATTTTATTACATACAGATGTTTTGGTACCAATTTGGAGGTATTTCTTTTTGTAGTACCTAGCAATATAATTTTATAGTTTATTGCTGAACATTCCATTAAATCATAAAATAATGATAATTCAATTAAATCATCAAAGAATATATTGTGATAATTTAAATTATGTTTTAACAGTCTCATTAATATAATTAGTCTTAGATAACAAACATGATTGGACCCCAGTAAGAAGTGAGATTTAATTGGCTCATTTCCATAACTGGAGCTATCCAATTTAACTTATAATTTTTCTCTTAAAAATACAGTTGTTTCATTTTCACAGAATAAGCCTTCTGCATTAGATATGAGAAGTAGAATTATGGTGAAACTTGAGCATTGGTTTCCATTTATCCCTGAGATCAAACCCAGTGGACCCGCTCCTTAATTTTAATTACTGATCCATGCATGTAATACACATTCTGCCTGTGGCATTCCTGGACAATTCAGCTCTAGCTACATTTGGGGTTTTAGTCTTTAAGAAAAAAGATATTCCTCCTCATATAGGTATTAAATTAATAAAATCAGGTCACAGTTTTCTAAAACTGTGATATTTTGAATTTAATTTATAAAATGCACTATTGGTTCTGCTAGCTCTGGTAATTTGGGATTTATGTGTGTAGCTTTCTGATTGTTGAAGTTAAAACAGAAGTCTTTTAGAAGCTGCTTGGCCAGCCTCAACATCACTGAAGTTTTTCGCGATGCTCTCCGAAATAAAATGTTGAGCCTATTCATTCAGCAGAGTAGTAAGAGATCCAGGAAGTGGTTTACTGCGAGTGCTTCATCTATAAACATTCAAAGAGACCTGTAGGAGCTGACTTAATATGTGTGAGAGCATCACATTAAAAAGTATCACTCAGGAGCCCCAGCTCTAGATTAGTGCTAAGGAATGCGTGGTTATCTCTATTTCCAACCAAGATGGTAAATTTGGGACCAAAAATTGCATACGCCCTTCCTATTTTCTAAGTGAAGGTACAATGTTTTCTTAAATACCTCTGGGAACCAAGTTAAAATGTCAGATAGTTTCACCTTCTTAACACTGTTTTAATACACCCTGCCAAAACTTCCATTTTTATAAAAGCTTCAGAGCTTGATAAATAGTAATACTAATACAAACATATGTTTATTGAACTCTTGCTATGTTCCAGGAAATGTTTTAAGTATTCTAGTTATCAAATGTAATCTTAAAAACAGGCCTAAATGATGGTTAATGACTCATTTATGGAAACCTGCTTTTGACTAGGTTTCCTCGTTAGAGTTTTCTCTCTCCCTATATATCATTAAATTCATAACACTTTGTCTTTATCACTAGTTTTATTTCCTTTACCCTTATGTTCTAAATACAGTGTGGGTAGGTATAGTGTCTGTTCTAGTCATCATGTATGCCCAGTTCACAATACAAGTATCATAATGAATATTTAAAAGCATTTATTGGGTTATAGAATGAACGGAGGTTTGAGTTAGCAGTTAGAAAATTAGTACATTCTTCTTCAAGAGCTCTAAGTTAACGAAAATAATTAGATGGTATGAATGAATCCTGTTGTGACCCTTTAAAGTGTGTGTAATTTGAATAATTTTAAAGAATAAAAGCAAGAAAATCATTGTTAAAATGCCTCAATTTCTGTAAAATATCTGAACAATGAAGATTTAGTGACTTTCAAACTCCCTTCATTGGCCAGATGTTTAAAAGTAAATACATGAGTATATTTGAATGAATTAACACACTAATCATCTCCTTCCGTGGTGTTGCACAGGGCTTATTTCTGCCCTCAAGTGAAACCAGTATGTCTTAAAAACTTAAAGCTAGAATATTCTCTGATCCTATGTCGAGTGGTGGTTCAGATCCCTAGTCTATTATGCCAATCAGCATGTATGAACATGGGTTTCAGCTCTGGAATGTGCCATATTGAATACTCTACCAGCTGACTGGGCTTTTGTATAAACCTCTATTATCTCTACTCTATCCTGCTTCTCTTCCAGCTCTTCATTCTTGATCGGTTATAGTTCCTGCAGCGACAGGGGAACAAAGCACTTGCTTCAGTGGATCTTTTCCATCTCTGGTTTCTGTTTTCTGCTTTCATCATTTCCAGCTGTTTCCTAATATTTTTCCTTTATGTATGAATAGAGACCAAACCCTAAGAGGTATACAAAATAAATTCAAGGGATGTTCCTCTGCATTTAAAAAGCCAGATGTTCACAGAAACCCTTCCATAGAGAAGTATGTCAGTCTTTCATGTGCACAGGTTTATATTTATAGCTTCAGATAACAGTAATTGCAACTTAGTTTATTGCTTAACAAAGTGAAATCAAAATTTTCAATTCTGCACATTTAACTTAGATATACAGCAAATGAAATTTTGTTAAAAACAAATTATTTAATTTAAAAGCATGTTAACTTGTAGGCATTATTAAGCTAACAACCCATTTCATGATCAGAAATCTATTCCTGAATAATTAAATGGGATACTAAGTTATTTATATGATTAATGGTTAATCAGATTATTTGAATTTTTAACATTATAGAAAATTAATATTGTTGCTCATAAGATCCTGAATTCACTTCCCTTTGTATTTAAGAAGATTTTTCTCTCCCAATTTCCTAATGGACTCTTGGATTTGTAAATGAGTCAATTTCAGCATTTGATCCCTAGAAGTCTTACTGATATCAAAATGTATGTACATATTTTATAATCTCAATTTTGAAGTATGTGTTCATGTGTAATAATGACAAATATATATAGCATGGAGTAGTTGCTTATTTTTGTAAGTAGTTTACAAATATTAACTCCTTTTGCCTTTAAGATAACCCTATATAATATGTACAATTTTTTATTATCATTTATAGGTGAGAAAACTTGGATATAGAGAGGTTATATAATTTGAGGTCACTCAACTAGTAAGAGTAGAGCCAAGATTCAAACCAGCGATTGTAGTTGAAGGCAGTATGCTCTCAATCACTGTTCCCTAACACAGCTCTACATAAATGACATGAATCTGGAACATGAGAGTTCTTAGTTTATTTCAGTTGGCTCAAAATATATTAGGCATCAAGGGGACCTTCATTTTAAATGTTTGCATTCTCTCACAAGCTGAACACTCATCCACAACAACTCTTTCTAACATCTGACTCTTGATCTCAGCTCAAGTCTTACTCTCAGAGTTNGGGATTTCTGGGTAGTTAAATAACTTTAGGCTGAGAATAAAAATAACATTGGGATGTAATTCCTGGAGGTGAAGGGTCTGAGGAATAGCCTCATAAAGTTTCCAGACACTCTGAAGACACAACCACAAGGGAGTGGTAGCAAAGATTGTTAAATCTACGAACCAGGGGAGAAGGGATGGACCAGAGGACAAGAACTATTTTCATCAGAGTTTACTATATATATATATATATATATATATATATATATATATAAAGTAAATAAGTAAGTAAATATTATATTTAAGAAGGGAGCACCTGGGTGGCTTAGTCAGTTAGGCATAACAATTGTTTCAGCTGGAAAACATTTACTGGTATGCCTTTAAAGAAAACTATTTCTAAACCTTTGGGAAATTGTACAATACTTGTTTTTAGAGTCTGTGTTTTTGCTTATAGAAAATGCTTGTAGGAATTATTTAATTCTTGCCCTTGAGTCATTTTTTTCCTAAAGCAGAAACTAAAATGGAGTAAATATTAAAATATTGCTACAGTTTTAGGTAAATAATTTCTTAATATTATACTGTACATTGAATGTATTGAATAATGACAAGTATATCAATAATAGGAGTACGGATAAAAATAATTCTCAAATAGAGATATACCATTTCTGTTTTATACTGTTGCATAGTATATCATCTAAACCCTAGTGGCTTTAAATTAAAAAAAATTTATTTCTTATGTTTTGGTGTGTTGACCAGATTCACTTGGTGTCTAATGGAGTGTCAGATAGCCAAAAAGCTAAATATGGCCTTACTCAAAAGGTTGGCAGTTGGAGCTAGTCTCCAGGTGGGAGATCAGCCAGGACCACTGATCGGTGGCCTTAGTACTTCTGCATGTGGGCCTCTCTACATGATTTCTTGGACTTCCCCACATCATAATGGTTTAGTTTCAAGAGGCAGCATTTCAAGTACACAAGCACCAACAAGTAAGCTCTTATCCAGCCTTCACATTCATCAGGCTTGTTCATATTCCCTGGCCATATGTAGTCACATGGCCAAAACCAGAATCAATGTGGTGTGGACTACAAATGGGTATGTATAGAGCTGGGGTATGGTTTCTTGAGTGCCATCAAACTAATAACTACCATTCAATAAAAAAGTAACATTAGCCCTTACCTAATTTCCCATCTCTCCTTTAAACAATGGCAAGTAGAACTGAAAATCTACCCCTACCATGTTTGCCAACTCAAAGTCTTAGCATGACAATAGTGTGGCAATATTATTTTGTCATTGAATGCCTTGCATATTGTATTTTAGAAATGAATATAGACCCTCCATCCATTGTTTAAATTGACAAGGATTTTGTCTTTACTCTCTTTTCTGACATTTTATCAAATTATCTTAAAATTCATTCCCTCTGTTAGGTTCAAGTTTCTGTCTGAAAACAGTCTGCTTATCTAACTGCTGACCTATGTTAGAAAAGTATCACAAGCATAGGAAATTTGTTTTAGTAGAATTCTAGCAAAAATTCAGTCATATTCTTATGTGATCACTCAGTTCTGGATGATCTCATTGTTTAATAAGGGATCTGATGAGTTATAATAATTTTTAAAACAAATATTATTATTTGTGTGTTTCCTAGGTGCTGTACCTTGCCAAACTGGCTACACTTGCAGTGTCCATCTAAGTACATCACCATAAATCTCCAAAAATTTATACTTCTCTGGTCATTTATTTTATTTCTACATCACAGTTCCTACCTATGCCCTCCTTATTTTGATCAGTTTTGACAAATTTATACATTCATTTAACCATGTCCCAAACAAGATTGAGGATATTTCCATAAACCCCACAAGTTCTCTTATATTCTTTGCAAGTTACCTCACCTACCACTATCAGACAACCATATGTCTGATTTCTATCTACTATGCACTAGACACAGTGGTGTGTTGACTTAAAAACTGTCTCAAACAACAACAACCCTATTTCATAAAGTTTGCCAATTTTGATAGTGTAAATTCTCCTACCATGGCACCATGGCTGATTTTAAGCTACCAAGGTGCTATCACTGAATGTAGAGTTGGGAAGAAATTTGCAATAGCACACCATGATACACTAGTATATTATTTCTACCTTTCAAATACAGTATGAATATATAAACTCAGCATAGGTAAGAAGTAATAAGTTTTGAGTATTTATTGTATATTACTTAATTATAAACCTATATAATTCAAATTGTAATAGTTGCTTTGTTCAACTGACTCGCAGAAATCCTGAAAATTTTATAGCTGATATGAACCAGCTCCAGTACAACACTAACAAGATTTGCCTATTCTGTGAAATGAATGCCATATCAGTGGAATTATTCTTTATGTCCTCTTTTGTTTCTTTTGCACAAATAATGTTTCTGAGATTCATGCATGTTATTGCATGTATCAGTAGTTTATTATCTACTACTGTCAAATGGTAGTCCATTCTATAAATAGAAAACAATTTTTTTTTAGCCATTTACCTCTTGATGTATATTTGTATTACTTTCAGGTTTGGCTCTTACTAATAAAGTTATGAACATTTGTGTAGACCTAATACTTTTATTTCTCTCAGATAAAATCCTAGACATGTGTTCACTGGGTCATAGGGTTAGCTTTGTAAGAAACTGCTAAAATATCTTCAAGTATTTTTATAACTTTACTGTCCCACCAGCAATGTATGAGACTTGAAGTTGAATCATATCCTTGCCAACACTTGGGTTTCCAACCTTTGTACTTTTTTTTTTCATTCTAGTGGTTATGTAATGGTATTTTATTGTGGCTTTGATTGGATTTACATTAATAAATAGCTGGTACAAAATTTGTTCCTAAAGTGATCAATGCCTCCACCGTGGACCTGAAAGGCATTCATGGCAGTCTCAAGTCATTGTCTCAAGTTGTTATGGCTGGTAGAATTGAGAGAATTGCCCTGGATTTCCTTCTCGAGGCCAAGGTAGAGTTTTTGCAATCACTAATATATCTTGCTATATCTTGGGCTGTAATGCATGGGCCAAGTGGAAAAGGTAATACAGAAATGGAGGGAGAAAACCACCTGGCATTCTAGGGTAGGTATTGATGATTTATGGAAATTGTTTTGCTGGTTGTATCCTGGACTCTGGGTTTCAAAGTTGAACTCAGTACTGCATATTGGTCTCATACTGCTGTGTGCCTAGTAGATAATAGCATTAATTAAATGCTAGACTTTGCCCCATCCTCTTTTGGTCACATAAATCATCAGAAAATTCACCAGAAGCCAAGGTGATAGAGGAAAAAGAGTGGATATAGTTGAGAAAACAATTATCCAAGGGTCTCCTGCAGTTCTGCCTATATCTTGCTAGCAGAGACACTGACTCCCCTTTGTCCTAGGCTACTTTCAAGGGTTATTTGTATTGCAAAAGCTTTGGAAAATAGAGATAATATCTTCTTTTGAAAATAAATCTATCTTGTGAAAGATATACATTCTTATACACCAGTAAAATCGTAATAAAATGTCTCCTTCTGAAATAAAGTAGCTACAAGCTTATTGCTGATTATAAAAGATTTGAGTTCCCTAAGCTTAGGGTTCTTCTGTTGTAACATAGTCCACTGCATGTACAGTTGTTAACTGGCCCTCTTCATGGTTCTGTCTAGTAACTGGAACTCAGAGAACCAATGCAAAAAAGAATTCTAATATTTTGGCTATCACAACTATTGTTGTTGTGATTAATAAACTATCTTTGACTTATTTTTTTTAAGATTTTATTTATTTATTTGACACAGAGAGAGAGATTACAAGTAGGCAGAGAGGCAGGCAGAGAGACAGGGAGAGGAGGAAGCAGGCTCCTTGCTGAGCAGGGAGCCTGATGCGGGCCTGGATCCCAGGATGCTGAGATCATGACCTGAGCCGAAAGCAGAAGCTTTAACCCACTGAGCCACCCAGGTGCCCTATCTTTGACTTCTGACCCATGAAACTGTGGCAAGCGAACATAACCTTGGAAGAAGGATAAAATCTCAGACGTTTGCAGTTCTTGGCAGTGTCTGTGTCCAGCAAAATCCAAGTAAAAGAATAGTCATAGCTGTGTCATTTATTAACAACCAAACTCTGGAAATGAAGTATTTAGTAAAAGGATAATCAATTTTTTAAAATTGTTATATATACCATATAGCTTAACTGCATGGCCACAAAAATTAAAGAAGTGACAAAGCCAGCAACATGGATGAATCTCATGAAATATGTTCTATGATAGAATGCACACCCAAAATGATATATACAGTATAATTTCATTTATGTAACATACAAGAATGAGTAAAATTTATTAATAATGACAGATATCAAGATAATGGTTATGAAGGGGGTTAGGTATTGACTCAGAAGAAGCATGAGGCAAGATTCTGGAGGAGCAGGAAATGTTCTGGGATATACTTTCATATATGTGTGAACATACATATGGAAAAATGCATTTGTCAGTGGTTAAGAATAATATACTCTTGTTGTTTTCCTGTTATATGGTACACCTTAACAAAAACATTTTTAAAATTATTCTTAATAAACTATGGCCTGCAATACTGAGGAAATTGTAATACTGAGAAATACCTAATATTCTAAGAAACTTGAAAGAAGATATTTTGCTGAATTAAGCATGGTATCTCTTGTCTGATAATATTCCTGATTATACATTATTAAGAAGGAAAGGCAAGGGAAGGGAAAGGAAGGGAAGGGAAGGGAGGGGTGGCAGGGAAGG
>LNAC01000563.1:951813-979066 GCA_002007465.1 Ailurus styani | reverse complement strand
AGGGGAGGGGAGGGGGATAGAAGGGGAGGGGAGGGAACGGGAAAGGGAAGGGAAAGGAAAGAAGAGGGAAGGGAAGGGAGGAAGGGAAGAGAAGGAAAGGAAGGAAGGAAGGAACAACGGAGGGAAGGAAGGAATTCCAAGTAATAGTTTACCTAAGACTTTATTTGAAAACAATTTAAATTAGTTTAAAAAAGTGTTTTTCAGAGCAAATGTAATATCAAATTTCTAAGATATTTATGTGTATCTCTTGTCCTTACTTATCTATTGCTTATTTAGTTGCTTTTGTTAATTATTGGAGGTGAAGTTAATGTTAGGTTAGTTTTAAAAATAATTTTATTATCAAAGCTTAGACTCAATGTGTGTTATTTTTGAAGTGTCCATTGTGTGTCAGCTTTTTACTGATCAAAAGAGAGATGCTGTATTTAGATATAGGTTTCTTTTTTTTTAATAAAAATTTATTTATTTATTTGAGAGAAAGAGAGCACATGCATGCAGGTGGGGCAGAGAGAAGGAGAAAGAGACAGAATCTTTAAGCTGACTCCGAGCTTATCACGGAAGCTGACTCCAGGACCCTGAGATCATGACCTGAGATGAAATCAAGAGCAGGCTGCTTCACCATCTGAGCTACTCAGGCACCCTAAGATCTAGGTTTCTGATACTACTTTCCAATAAAAGGAACCAGTACTTCTTGGTGAAATGGCTGATTCTAGGACTGGAGTGTGGGATGTAGAAGATGAGCCTGAGTACCTTTTAATTACAGAAAGTAAGGAAGTGTTCAACAGGGGAAAAAATAAAAATAAAAGATCCACAATGATACATGTATTAGTCTGCTAGGGCTGCCATAACAAAATACCAGACGGGGTGGTTTAAACAACAGAAATTTATTTTCTCACAGCCTGGAGGCCCAAAGTCAAAGATCAAAGTGCCATTTAATTTGGTTTCTGGTGAGACCTCTCTTCCCGGCTTATAAAGAGCCAACTTATTACTGTATCCTCACATAGTCTTTTCTCTGTATGCATGTGGGAAAGAGGGAGATAAAGAAAGAATGCTTTCTGGTATGTGTTCCTCTATAAAGACAACTGTTCTATTAGATTAGGATTTTAACACACGAATTTTGGAGAGACACAATTTAGTCTCAAGTGGGTATATATGAAAGGGACACAGATCAGCAGAAAGGGCTCCTAAAGGTCAAAGGTGGAACTAATTGAGCAACAAAACAAATCAAGATCAATAAATCCCCTATGTGGCAAGTACATGAGTGAGTTAACAAATAAATAGATAAGGAGTGTACAATAATCTACATAAATAATCTGTCCTCAAGAAGTGTAACTCCAGGGCACCAGGGGTGTCTCAGTGGATTAAAGCCTCTGCCTTCGGCTCAGGTCATGATCTCAGGGTTCTGGGATCTAGGCCCACATCAGGCTCCCTGCTCAGTAGGGAGCCTGCTTCCTCCTCTCTCTCTGCCTGCCTCTCTGCCTACTTGTGATCGCGCTCTCTCTCTCTCTCTCTCTCTCTCTCTCTCTCTCTCTCTCTCTCTCTCTCTCTGTCAAATAAATAAATAAAATATTTTAAAAAAAGGAAAAAAGAAGTGTAACTCCCCACTCCTAAAGTATAGACTATGCATGGTGACTTCCTTCCAAAGCTTACAGTCTGGGAGAGGGAAGTAATAATGTTATAGTGGAGCAAACTGACAAACACTAATTCAGCCAGATGTACAAGGCAAAAATCAATAATGATAAGTCATGTTGATAATATGTTCTTTTGATACGATATGCTGAAAATTGTCGTTTATCTCTGTGATCTTCCTCCCCAAAACATGGAACCCTAGTTTAATCATGAGGAAAACCTAGACAAATTCCAATAGATGGACATTCTACAAAACACCTAACCAGTATACCTCAAACTGTCAAGGTCATTATAAAAAAGGAGAGTCTGAGAAACTATCACAGCCAAGAGAGCCTAAGAAAATAAGACAACTAAATGTTTATGGTGTACTGGGTGATATCCCAGATATGCTGTACTAGATGATATCCCAGAACAACAACAAAGAAATGTATTAGGGAAAAACTAAAGATATCTCAACAAAATATGAACTTTAATTAGTAATAATGTATCAGTTTATTGGCTCAATTATGGCAAACATAACACACTAATTATCAGGGAAACTGAACATGGGCATGAGTGGGAACTCTATGCTATCTTCACTTTTCTGTAAGTCTAAAACTATTATAAATAAAAGGTTTATTTATATTTTAAAAACTGCTACATATCCTCAGAGAGAGCAAGATTAGCTGACTTCTAAGGCACATGACTATTATCACTTATAAATGTTTTCCAATTTTCCCCATTTTTTGCAATTATGTTGTTTTATCTCCCACATTTTCTATTAGTATTTAATCATATTTTCAAGGTCCCTTAGGAACATAATCAGTAGCTAATTAATTTGCATGTAGTGGTAAGTCATCCATGGGTCTTAGCAACTCTTCATTTTTGATGTTTATACCCGACTTCATATTGTGCTTATAGACAATATTTACTATAAAGAAAAGAAATCAACTGGCTCCATAGTAGACCCCACGATTATACTGTTAAGAAGTACCAGTGTTCTATATACATGTTATAGAATTATTATATTAAATGATTAATGTTTCTTGCTAAAAAGTGAAATAAAAATAACTTGATATTTAATGTCTCATAAGCATAATATTATTCCAGCAAACAGGATAATTAGATCTTGACCGTAATACTTTATAAATTGGGAGCATTTTTTTTAAGCTTTCAAATTATTGTTGCTTAGTTAAAAAATAAACTCATAAATCTAGCTTCGAGTTATCAAATTTGCAGAATGACAGATACCAACCAGTTGTCATTTAGCAATTTTGTTAAATATGCACATTACTAAAAAGTTTATAATTTATTCCATTGGTCTAAAAGAAATGGATATTTCAATGAATAAAATGGACAAATGGAGAAACAACAATGACTTTGATAGAATATATTGTCAAGTCTAAAACAATCTGGTATCACAGGAAAAATGGGCTGATACATTCATTTTATGCTGACCAGAATTTTGGCGATTATTTCTTTAAGTAGAATGTTTATAGAAATATCATGTGATAAGAAATCCAGATGTCAAATCTGATCATAAATTCACATAATATTGTGATCATATCGTATCTCCAGATGTTTAAAATAAACATTTGAAGATTAGTTATTAATGTGAATATTCCTCAGAAATTTTAATAACTTAAAAATAAATTTAGTATTAATAATTTTGAGGGCTTCATATGCTATACAATTTTCTATTACTACCCATGTCAAATGAAAATCAGGACATAATCTGAGTAAAATGTTAATAATTTTTTAAATTGCATTTTTACCCCAAATGTCTTATTAATCTTTCTGGAAATTTTGTGAAAGTATACACCCTAATATATCTTTTCCTAACAAGAACTCACCAATATAGGACTAAATTCCCCTTTGTATTTAATAAAGCTACATGTATCCATGTATACATGAATAAAACTTCAAAAAAAGTGTGAATACATTCCTGGAAATAAAATTTTAATCTGATTTTCATTGAAAGGAATATATACCTGCACTCAGCCTACCTAGTCCTAAGCAAGCTGATCATTTAATTAAAAATATCATATAAAAAAATTTGTCATGTGAGAGGGACTGGACCAGGTGGATGGGGATTTGTTTTTATTTTCCAAATGAATATTTGTAACATATTTTGCAGAAAGAGATTATTAAATCAATGTGTAGTTTGTATATCCATTCCAAATATTAGGTATTATAACAGAATTTTCTAAAGGAAAGAATAGGAAGGAAGAAAAGATATTTGATTGGTATGAGTTTTCCAGATTACTCAGAATTGAATTTTTTCTACATCTGTTATTGTAGCATTATTTTATCTCAAATTCCATTATAGGAATAGAAATAGGTATCCAACAAAATATAATGAAGTCTATAGATAGAAGTTACATTGCAGTAATCATTACAAAGATACTAGTAGACACACCATTGACTTTTCTTTTTTTTTTTAATCTTATGAGACCCATAAAGGGCAGCCTTTTGTTTAATAGCAACTTTTGACATTTATTACTTTGCTTCTAACCATTCTTTTTCTCTTCAATTTATTAAGTTATAAGTGTATCATCTATTTTCTTGAATATTGTGTTATCACTAATATTCTTACTGGTTCTTATTTCTTCTCCTCTCCCTGCACAGGGTTCTAATACAATGTCCTTGAATAATGAGCAGAATGTTTATGTCTGTGTAGTTAGTATTTCCAATGATATCAGTAAGCTTTTCTATTCAGTGGGAGATAAGCTATAGCTTAAAACTTAAGATAAAAGAAATTAAAGTACGTATATGCATGACTCTCCAGTGTTTATGTGTTCTTGTATGAGTGTGAGTAAATGTATGCATGTAATTGTGTGGTGGGAAAACATGTAAACATGTCGTCAGGGCGCCTGGGTGGCTCAGTCGTTAAACATCTGCTCAGGTCATGATCCCAGGGTCCTGGGATCGAGCCCTGCATCGGCCTTCCTGCTCTGTGGGAAGCCTGCTTCTCCCTCTCCCACTCCCCCTGCTTGTTTTCCCTCTCCTTGTGTCTCTCTCTGTCAAGTAAATAAATATTAAACAAATAAACAAACTAGAAAAATTTAGTATAGCTTCTGAATGTTCTATTAATGAATTCCTTATAGAATCTTCCATGGTTATTCAAATGAGAATTCTTCTGATTTGGCTGGTGTGGATATTCAAGTGAAATTCAGGAAGCTTGAGGTAAGACATTTGTATTATCCTGACCTTGGCTTTTCCTTTGTTAAATAAGGCCACTATCATAGGTGATGTATAAGGTCCTTTCCCAAATCAAGCTACACCTGTAAAACAGTTCCAAACCTGGACATTTCCTCTCAGAGCACTGTAACTTTGACTACTTTGGAATCCCCAAAATTAACAACTTCAAACTAAACTCAAAAAGTGGCTTCCTTGGGGAGCCTGGGTGGCTCGGTTGGTTGAGTGTCCAACTCTTGGTTGCCGCTCAGATCATGATCTCAGGGTCATGAGATCAAGCCCTGCGTTGGGTTCTGCGCTTAGCATGGAGTCTGTTTAAGGTTTTTTCTCTCTCTCTCACTGCCTTTCCCCCTGCTTTCTCTATCTCTCTAAATAAATAAATAAAATCTTTTTTTTAAGTGGCTTCCTTAAGAGATATGCAGAAGTAGAAATTGAGAAGTTTGGAACAGAGATTTGTTTAAGTAGAGTGGTTACAAAAGAATCCAAAAAGAGCAGAGAGCAAAAAAGTCTTATCTTGATTCTGAGCTCATTTTGTGATTCCTTCTCTGGTTCTTATTTCTTTCAAACATCTACTTTCTAGCACTCATTGGCCAGCAAGCCTGGTATTGTAGTAACATTAGTAACTGAGGTGTACTCAAAAGAAAGGTGTTTTCCTGTTTATAATTCAAGACATTTGTTAAAAAGTTGTCTTCACCAGAATTTTATTTGTCAACATGGTCTGGTCATTTAGAAAAACATTAAAAAGTGTTAGGATAATATGACATACTGATGTAGAGATTTAAATCGAGATCCATAGGAATGGATGAAAAACTTGAATTAGTAAGTCTACTGATGAAAAGATTTGGAGAAAATGTTGCTTAGTGCAAGATAATTCTATGAAAGCATTGTATTTCTAAGTGAAATAGTATTTTTTGTTTATTGTTAGAAAAAAGACTGTAGAAGACTTGGGAAGAGTTCAGAAAGAGTATTTGGTCTCTTTCATTTGGGCAACTAGGTGCCTTCTAGTGTACCTGTCTGAATTGTTTCTACCTTTTATTGTCTTTGATCTATTTAACAATTGTGTAAATTACAGAAAATGGAAAATAATGCATATTAATTGTGTTCACAGAAAAACAAATTAGTTGTCTCCAGTGTACTAATTATTGTCCTGTGGACAGACCTGTTTGCACTACATGTAAATTCATTTCAGTATTCCTCTTCTGCCTAAGTATATGTGATACTTTAATTTTCCTTCAACCACTTGAAATATTTTATGGATCCTCTCATTAAATAAGTAACATCTTTTACATCTGTTTATATTTTTATGGGAGTCATTTTACTATTTTTATTCTTTAGTAGTTTCAAGCATTTGTGTTTACAAAAATCAGATTAATAAGGATAATAAGACATTTGGGGACTATCTTTCACATTTTTTAAATTCTTTTTTACTTGGAAGGTTCAAAAAGGTGCTAATCATTTGAAGGCATATCACATATATGTTGCCTTACTATATATATATATATATATATATATATATATATAGTACACACATACATACATACATACATACTTCACAGTTAAAGTGTGGCTTATATGACTTATCTGTATTTTCTAAAATATGTTAGTAACAAAAACGTCCTGTGATCTCCAGGAAAGATACAACTATGACCAAACTTTACTTTTATCGACAAAGACTCAGAAATTAAGTCTAAAAATGTATTAGTTTTGCTTTAAAAATGAATTAATTTTAATGGGGAATAGATTTTCAAAAGATAGTAGGTAAGTCTCTGTATCTTTTTGGTAGGAATATAGTCTTCCATTATTTATATTCACTCAGTTGCCAGCTACCTGATTTTAGTTATGATGTGACATGCATAAATAAATATCCCCTGGCTTTGTGCCTGAAACTAATATACATACATTTACTATGAAGGTTGTTCTCAATTCCTATAGATGCACAGGAGCAAAATAAATATGCAAGGCATCACAGAACAAAAGAACTCAAATTGACTCTATTAGCCTTACAGTCTATGCACAAACATAAACAAGGCAAAGTCCCTGTTAAATTATTGATAACCTGCTTCAGCCTCTACTAATTCTTTTCAATGGAGAAGTAAACATTCACGTTAAAGGCCATAAAAATGGTCAATTAAGTCATAACTACTTGCCTGGTAGCTGTTTTCCCTTCATAGGTTTAAATCATGCACATTTATAATTTTGGGTTTATTGTACATCCTTAATTTATAAATAGCCCTTAAAATACATTTAACCAATTTAAGAATAATAAGTGTCCTCTGTTATTTTGTTTTGTCTTTCTGAGTTTGCATGTAGAAACAGTATGGGATACTTTTTTAATATCCATGATAATACTATAAATTATTTTTTATAATTAGGGACCTTTATTAGTAGCAGATAACATTTTTGTATGTTTAATCACAATTTATTTGAACAAAATTATTTCTTACATCACATTGCAATTAAAGTTGCATTTGTAGTCTATGTCCTATACAAAAGAATAGTCTCTGAGCTTCAAAAATGTCCAAGAAAAATAAAACAATATCATTGGGGCACCTGGGTGGCTGAGATGGTTTAGCATCTGCCTTCAGCTCAGGTCATGATCTCCAGGTCCTGGGATTGAGCCCCATGTCAGTCTCTGCTCAGTGTGGAGTCCACTTCTCCCTCTCTCTCTGCCTCTCCCCCTGCTTGTGCTCTCTCTGTCTCTCTCAAATGAATAAATAAAATCTAAAAAAAATAATAATAAAAAATTTTAAAACATCACTGCTTTATGTCATAATGGCAAAAGTATGAAGATTACAGTTAGTTTCTTTGATTTATATAGCTTAGGAAAATTAATGTATACATGTAAAAATCAATACCAATGGTCATTCATGTTATACTTTGGGAAGAGATACTCTAGGAGGATTTATTATTAATGACTGCTATGATCTGAATGTTTCTATCCTGCCCTCCCCCCCAGAAAATTCATATATTGAAATCCTAACTGCTAGTAATGATAGTATTAGGAGGTGGGCCTTTGGGGAGGTGATTAGGTCATGAAGGTGGAGGTCTCATGAATGAAATTAGCACCTTAAAAAGGAAGCTCCAGAGAGCTCTCTAAAGCTTTCCGCTATATGAAGATATAACTAGAAGGTGCTGGCTAGGAACCAAGAAGGGAACTCTTGGTAAATGGCATCATGCTGGCATCTTGATCTTGGACTGTCTAATTTCCAAAACAGTGAGCAATAAAATTTTGTTGTTTATAAGCTACTCAGTAATATTTTGTTATAGCAGCCTGAACAGACTAAAACATGATAAACATACATAGCAGAATATGAATGTTTTTAAATGAAAACTTATCAATTATATAAATCTATATTTTTGTCACTTTGCTGCATCAATAAAATCAAATGCACATATTTTCCCTGTACTACTAAGAAGTTTTGAAAGTTTAACTTTAAGAAAGTTTTGGTCCTAGTTTTTCAGTTGTAATTACTTTTATCTAATATGTAATCTAGTATAATCTAATAATCCAGAATTATTAGAATTGGAAGCAGTCCCTGGGAGATTGTCCAAGAGGAGAGGTAGCCAATGAACCAGGATTAGCCAGATAAATATTTTTACCAAAGGCCGCTATAAGAAAAATCTGAAAACAAGAACCTTGAAGGAGATGAGAAATTGCTGCTGACTGCCTCACTTCCACAGATATAATATCCTGTGCCCAGGGCCTAAATGAGTTAAGTTACCTATCAGTATGTGCTGAGGGTATTTACCTTTTATCAACTATCACCTCTAATTTACTGATAGGAATGGCCATTACCTATATCGTAAGACTGCATCTGTGGATAACTACTTATCTGATGACTGGGATACCTAAGCATCCCACACTTCTACTCCCCCAAAAAGGGAAAGTCCATAAATACAAGTTAAATAAGTGAAGAAGCCTCTTAGGAAGAAACTCAAATTCTTTTGAGATTTTTTTTAATTCAAAGTTGTTTATGATACCAAGTTATAAATAGAAGATATAAAATATATCTGAATTGGCATATATTCATGAATTGGTGTCTCCCATTTCACAATTTCTGAAGAAATGCTCTATAAAAACTAAAGGTAATATATGAATAGAATATATACAAACATGTTATACTTACATTTCTTTGGTATTTTGGGTTGTTTATTCTAGTCCTAGTATCTGAGGGCTGTGTAAGAAAGGAACTCTTCTCTCTTCACAACATTCCTACTAAAACACATAAATAAGGAAAGTCGTCCAGTTCCTACCTAGTGACAGGAATTTAACTAGTTCTCCTCTTCTTAATTCTTTCCAAGAGAAGAGTAACTAATTATAAAAGACATTACATTAACTAGGCTGCATAATTGAGGATAGTTACTTTGTCTTTAAGCGTGAAATATACTCCGATGCATCTTTTTGTCTTATTTGATTTATGAATTGTTTATGAATATTATCTTCTGTCTTGAGTAATTTATTGAGTTTGTGCATAACTTTCATTTGTATGAAGATTGACACATAGTATTCATGGGTCCATTAAATAAATAGGGAGTTTGTAATAGAAATTGATATTCATAAGGTGGATCATATAATCCACCCAATTATTGAGAGCCACCTCAGAGTGGAGGCACTTGTTTGCACATTCACATGGAAGACAAATATTTTCATGTTATGGATGCATTCCAAGAGGTCTACCCATATATCTAGCCTTGAAAATGTTCTCAACAATCAAAAATATCATTGATTCCAAGAACCAGATGATTATCAAAACACTGAATTTTCTGGGTCAAAAAAATCAAGAAATAAAGCAAGCTAAATTACATTTGGGATCACCTAAAAGGTACTTTCTTTGTTTGAGTCCGACTCCAAGGGGAAGGACTTTCAAATCAATTGAAGTAGAACATCTAGTTGTGACATACATTTTCTTCAAAATTTAAGGAACCCCATATTTTGTGAGTTTTTCTTGGTGGCATGGGGATAGATTGCATAGAGACTTATCTTTACTGTGAAGGCTATATATCATCATTCCAAGTATATTTGAGTCTCAGGATTTCAATTAGTTGTCTGGTTCCTGTATTTTTGTGAAATTAGTTTTCTGCTTACAGACAGATGTTTGTCTTCTCAAGTGAACATTGTATTATTGCTATTGCTGGCTTTACAGATCATTTCAGCATGATGTCCTATAATAAGTTGAGAAAATCTAAGACAACGGAAACCAGATTGTGACACAAAGTAAGAGAGATGTTATTGCCATAAGTCAAGATGTTGCAGTTGTAGACTTTCCCTGAAAAGTCTTACCAATCTGATATTCTCTAGTAACTGGGATGGAAGAAAAGGATAATTTACCAGATCTGCAACTATATACCAGCTCCACTGTGCTCTGCTGACTAGCTTTAATACAGAGAACAACAAGGAAAAGTAATTGCTCTATGAGTAATCAGCAAATTAAGTTTATTATAACCAAGATCCTTATGTCTTTTTACCTGCCAAAGAGTTGAAATTCCAATATTATAGCTTCAGGTTCTAGATATAAGCACTAATCTCAATGATTTCTCCAAGGTTGCTATTATTTTTTATTTACTCTTTTGGTCAGGAGGCATTCTAGAACCTTCTACATGAGCATCTTTACCATGGAAATTCCTATCTTGTGGGTCAGGATGTCAAGGTAGAGTTTGTGACTTCTGTCCCTCGTTAGATATACAAATAGATAAGTAGATACATACATACCTGCATGCATATGTTTGCATACAATATGCAGAAACATGGAAAGTAATTATGAGAAGACATTACGGTTTCCAGCATACCATTTTGACGCAGACTCAGGTTAAAATTTTTGTTATCTGACACCACTATGATTGTCAAACCACCCTTTTCCAGGGATTAGTATTAGTTCATATCCAGTATTGAACATCCACTAAGGATATCTCAATTTTTTTCCCAAAGAATAGTTGCTTGTCATTGATCCCCTTTTGAAAATTCTGAGGAAAAGATCCACAGGATATACTTATCGTATTATTTTGAGGTTGTATTTTAAAAGTACTGGAGCTTCCCTTTATTTAAAAAGTATTAGATCTGTGAACTGACATAATTGGAAATAGGGTGAGAAGCTGTAATTCTCTTATATCTGCTCAAGTCAGACCTATGTGACACATTTAATTTTTGTTTTTCTCCAGTGCAAACCTTAATATTAACTTAGTGGCTTATTATGTCAGTCCTAAGGCCACAAGACAAACAACTTCTGCAGGCCAGAACATCCTGATTAACAAAGAAATCCTTCTTCTCATTATGAAAACCAAACCTACCTTGCATTCAGAACCCATTAATTGGTCTATGCCTCTGTGTGAAACCAGCATTCCTACTGAAATGAGAGAACCCATTTAATACATCTTTTTTTTTTTTTTTCGGTGATCCAAGATTCATTGTTTATGCACCACACCCAGTGCTCCATGCAATACGTCCCCTCCTTAATACCCACCACCAGGCTCACCCGTCCTCCCTCCCCTCTCCCCTCCATAACCTTCAGTTTGTTTCTCAGAGTCCACAGTCTCTCATGGTTCATCTCCCCCTCTGATTCCCCCCCACCTTCACTTTTCCTTTCCTCCTCCTAGAGTCCTCCATTTTATTCCTTATGTTCCACAAGTAAGTAAAACCATATGATAATTGACTTTCTCTGCTTGACTTCTTTCACTCAACATAATCTCCTCCAGACCCATACATGTTGATAAAAAAAGTTGGGTATTCATCCTTTCTGATGGCTGCATAATATTCCATTATATATATGGACCACATCTTCTTTATCCATTCATCTGTTGAAGGGCATCTCAGCAATTTCCACAGTTTGGTGATTGTAGACATTGCTGCTATGAACATTGGGGTACATATGGCCCTTCTTTTCACTACATCTGTATCTTTGGGGTAAATACCCAGTAGTGCAATTGCAGGGTCATAGGGTAGCTCTATTTTTAATTTTTTGAGGAATCTCCACACTGTTTTCCAAAGTGATTGCACCAACTTGCATTCCCACCAACAGTGAAGAGGGTTCCCCTTTCTCCACATCCTCTCCAACACTTGTTTCCTGTCCTGTTGATTTTGGCCATTCCAACTGGTGTTTCTCTGATGGCTAGTGATGATGAACATTTTTTCATGTGTCTGTTGGCCATTTGTATGTCTTCTTTGGAGAAGTGTCTGTTCATGTCTTCTGCCCATTTTTTGGCATGATTATCTGGTTTTTGGGCATTGAGCTTGAGAAGCTCCTTATAGATCTTGGATATCAGCCCTTTTTCTGTAGTGTCATTTGCGAATATCTTCTTCCATTCTGTGGGTTCCCTCTTTGTTTCGTTGACTGTTTCCCTTGCTGTGCAGAAGTTTGATTGAGATAATACATCTTTCACTAGCAGTCCTGACCTATAAGTAACAGTCTCTGCTTTTCAAAGATGTAGTTCTACCTTCATCAACATGTTATTCATCACTTAGTTGGAAAGTATGATTATGGATGCTCGGCAATAAAGTTTGAAAGTATGTACACAGATTGCTTTTAATAATTCCACTAAAATATTCTTATCTAAATCTCTATATTCTATCCTGTACATTTTCCAAAGAATTCTGTCTACTTGAGTTGTTTATCTATTATAGATCCCAACAATCTATAGATTTCGAACAGTCATCCAAATGGAACAAGTGCATGTTCTTCCAGCCATTCCTACTAGCACTTTGATACTAGTATATCTGATAGAAATCCCATGCTGATAATTTCACTTTTTTCAAAAATTGTACATTTCTATATTTGATTGAACATGCCTAGCATCAATTTCCTTATATATCCTGTGATTTTAATTTGCATATACTTCCTCAATATACATTTATCTTTATAAGTGTATACTATTTTGTTAAAGATTTGATACTGGGGCGACTGGGTGGCTCAGTGGATTAAAGCCTCTGCTTTCAGCCCAGGTCATGATACAGCGTCCTGGGATCGAGGCCTGCATCGGGCTCTCTGCTCAGCAGGGAGCCTGCTTCCTCCTCTCCCTGTCTCTCTGCCTGCCTCTCTGCCTACTTGTAATCTCTCTCTCTGTGTGTCAAATAAATAAATAAAAATCTTTAAAAAAAAAAGATTTGATACTGTAATTACCCTTCCCGCTTCTTTCAGGTAGCACATGTATAACTTTACTGTAATTAAATACAGATTACAAAAAATGGCTAGTTTTAGTTATGAAGAGAATTGGCTTCTCCTTTTAGAGTATCAGCCCCTTCAGACTGGGGAGGGAAACGTCTTATCAAATATGGAAAGAAGAGCTGCTTCAGCTGCTAAGTATGTTTCGGTAAAATTTGAGAGTTCAGGACTTAAATTATAAAAATATCTCCATTATATTTTTTTGTCAATCAATGTGAACATATAATATTAGTAATCTGGAGAGTCTTATGGATTTAAATGTCTTTCGAGATTTAGTAAAGCGCAGAATCAATGTGAGTTTGATTTTAGTCTGCCTAAAAACTATGGCTTCAAGAAAAAAATGTGGCATAGTAATATGAAGTTTTGATTGTTGCTGTATGACATGAGCCAGAGCTATAGAAATTTGGACTTACATTTCTATTTGTTTAAGCTTTCCAAGGTTTTTAGAGTAGGGAAAAAACAAAGACCTCCACATTTGTTGAAATTTATCTTGACCCTCATTTGCTCTACAGCAACAGTTCCTGGCTGCCTCCAAAGCTTTGTTTTCAGTAGATGTTTCCTTCCAAATGACCGTATATGAAAATAGGACTACTTTTTGTTCTATTAATTGGAGATTAATTAATAGAATTGCTTAAGAATAGCTGTAATTTCACTGCCTTCAGTCCTAAAATTTCAAGAAAGTCTATCACAGAATCCTTCTCACTCCTCTCTCCAAATAACCTAGGCAAAATTTTCTATATCAATCTGGGTATACAGGTTCAAGCAATAGAAAATGATTCCAATAGAAGTTTTGGGGGGCACCTGGCTGGCTCACTCAGTAGAGCATGCAATTCTTGATCTTGGAGTTGTGAGTTTGAGCCCCACGTTGGGCAGAGAGATTACTTTAAAAAAAAAGAAAAGAAAAGAAAACTTGGTGGAGAGTCTCAGAATTGTTACAATTCTCAAAGAAACTGGTTTAGAGTATACTCTGAATAAAGAGTTCAAAATTAGAAGGCAAAGTTGATCTAGTAATTGACACTTTCATTAGCTATAGGCATTACATACACCATCAGCAAAATCACTGGGTACTAAATGCTGCCACAATTAATGGTACCATTGTTGCCTCTAGAAATAAACATGATTAGACCAACTTTGTAATACTGTCCAAGTTGTTTTCAGATTCAGTGCAATCCTATCAAGTTTCCAATGACATTTTTTGCAAAAAGTAGAAAAATCCATGCTAAAATTCGTATGGATAAAGGACCCTAAATAGCCTAAACAATCTTGGAAAAGAACAAAACTGAGTCACACCTTATGATTTCAAAACTTACTACAAAGCTACAGTAATCAAAACAGTTTGGTTCTGGCATAAAGACAGACATATAGATTAATGGAATAGAATAGATATCACAGAAATAATTATATATATATATATATATATATCTCCAAATAATTTTTGATGGGTGTACCAAAACCATTCAATGGAGAAAGGACAGTCATTTTAACAAATGGTGCTGGAGAAACTAGCTATTAACATGCAAAAGACTAAATTTGTATCTTACCCAATAATGTGTAAGAAATTAACTCAAAATGGATCAAGCATTTGATTAGCTAAATGTAAGAGCTAAAACAATAAAAGTCTCAGAGAAGAAAAATAGAACAAAAGCTTCATAACAGTGGATTTGGCAATGATTTCTTGGTTATGATATCAAAGTTACAGGCAACAACAAAAATAGACAAATTGGAATTCTTGAATTCTAAAACTTTCATACACCAAAGACACTATCAACAAAGTAAACAGGCAACTACAAAATGGAAAAAATATTTACAAATTATATATTTGATAAGGGATTAATAACCAGAATATATAGATAATTCCTAAAATTTAACAAAAATATAAATGCACTGAAAAACAGACAAAGACTTGACTAGGCATTTCTTCAAATGACATAAACAAATGGCCAAAAAACATGAGATGATGCTCAGCCTCACCAATCATTAGGAAAATCCAAATCAAAACTATAGGGAGATACCACCTCAACCCATTAGGATGGCTGCTATCAAAAAACAGAAAACAAGTGTTATACAGGATGTGGAAAATTGGAATCTTTATGCACCATTGGTGGAAATGTAAAATGATAAAAGCTTCTATGGAAAACAGCATAATGTTCTTCAAATTAAAAGTAGAACTATCATATAATCCAGCAATTCTACTTCTGGGCATATATCCGAAAGAGTGGAAACCAGGTCAAAAAGACATTTGTATAACCATGTTAATAGCAGCATTATTCAGAATTACTAAAACATGGAAGCAACTCAAATGTCCATTAGCAGATACATAGAGAAGCAAAATGTGGTATATAGATACAATGGAATGTTATTCACCCTTTAAAAGGAAAGAAATTCTGGAATATGCTACAAGTTGAACCTTGAAAACATTATGCTAAATGAAATAAGCCAGTCACAAAAAGACAAATATCTTATGATTCCACTTATACGAGGTACTTAGAATAATCAAAATCATGAGACAGAAAGTAAAATGGTGGTTTCCAGGAACTAAGGGAAAGCATAATTCAGTTATTTTTTAAGCAGCTTCAGTTTTTTTTTTTTTTTTAAAGATTTTATTTATTTATTTCACAGAGGGAGAGAGATCACAAGGAGGCAGAGAGGCAGGCAGAGAGAGAGGGGGAAGCAGGCTCCCTGCTGAGCAGAGAGCCCGATGCGGGCGTTGATCCCAGGACCCTGAGATCAATGACCTGAGCCGAAAGCAGAGGCTTTAACCCACTGAGCCACCCAGGCGCCCATTAAGCAGCTTCAGTTTTATAAGATGATAGAGTTATGGAGATGGAAGGTAGTGATGGTAGCACAACATTATGAATGCTTTTAATACTACTGAACTGTACACTTTAAAATGGTTATGATGGTAAATTTTATGTTATGCATATTTTACCACAAAAAAACTGGGGTGCAGGGAAGTAACATAATGGATGAGCCTGAGCCCGCAAATTCAATGACTTGGATTAAAAAAGATCAAGTCTTTGAAAGACACAATTTACCAAACTCACACAAGGAGAAATAGATAGCCCAAATAGGCCTATATTTATTAAATAAATTGAATCGATGAGTATTAATCTTCTAAAACATTAAGCACCAGGTCCCTCTTAGTCCTCTGGTGAATTATAATATTTTAAATAAGAAATGATACCAGTTCTCTATGGTCTCTTTCAGGAAATAAAAATCTGAGGTTACATTTCCTAACTTATTTAATGAGGCATTAACTTAATAGTTTACACAAAAAGTCATAAGAAAGAAAAACTATCAGTGATAACTTTCATAAACATTATGTAAAAGTTCTCAATAATATCTTAGCAAATTTAATCCAACATTGCATGGAAAGAATTATATACACCTCAGTCAAGTGGAATTTATTCCTGGCATGCAGGTCAGATTAAATTTTAAATATTCAAAATTATTTAATGTAGTTACATCAATAGGCTAAAGAACAAAAGTCATGTTATCACACCAGTAGATGTTGAAAAGGTCTTTGAAAAAATCCAACACCCGTTCATGGTAAAATCTTTCGGGAAGCCAGAAAAATAAGGGAATTTTTTTAACTTGATAGATAACATCTAAAAAAGCCTATAGTTTACTTCATATGTAATGATGTCAAACTATATTTTTTTTCTAAAAGATCAAAAGAAAAAAATGTCTGTTCTCACCACCATTATCTTGCACTGTACTGAAAGTTTTAGCTAATGTAGTAAGACAATTAAAGGAAGTAAAAGGTATACAGATGGGGAAGGAAGAAATAAAACTCTTTGTTTAGACATCACATAGTTGCCCTTGTAGAAAATGCCAAAGATTCAACAACAACAAAAAAATTCCTAGCAGTAATGACAATTATAGCAAAAGTACAATATACAAGGTTAATATACAAAAGTCTATTGCTTTCCTATCTACCAGCAACAAGCAAGTTGCAACTTGAAATAAAAACACACCAAAATATAAACTACATAGGCGTAAGTCAAACAAAATATTTACAAGACCTATATGAATAAAACTATATAAACTAATGAAAGAAATCAAAGATCTAAATAGATGGAAAGATATTCCATGTTCATAGATTGAATGACTCAGTATTGTTAAGATGTCAGTTTTTCTCAAAATGATCTATTTTAAGTTCAATGCAGGCCCATTCAAACAACCAGAAAATTATTTGGTGGATACCAACAAACTGATTCTAAAGTTTATGTGGAAAGGCAAAACAATGAACAGAATATTGATGAAAAGAATGAACTCAGGGGAGAAACTACACAACTTCGAGACCTACTATAAAGCTACTGTAATCAAGACAATGTTGTGCTATTTCAGGAATAAACAAATAGGTCAACAGAATAAAATACAGAACCCCAAAATAGACCTACTCAAATATACTCACATATATTCAACTTATTTTTCACGAACGCCCAAGGCAATCCAAAGTATAAGAATGATCTTTTCAACAAATGACCCTGGAACAACTGGACATTGTCATGAAAAAAAAATTTTTTTAAGGAATTGATACTGACCTTACATCTTTTTTAAAAAATTAACTCAATGAATGATTAGCCTAAATGTAAAGTACAAACTATAATACTTCTGCAAGTTAATACAGGAGAAAATCTAGGTGGTCTTGGGTTTGACAACAGATTTTTAAGTGCAACAAAGGAATGATCCATGAAGGTAAAAATATACGATTTGGACTTCATAAACACACATACACACACACATACACAAACTTATGCTCTAGAAAAGATACTGTAAAGAAAATAAAAGTATATGCTACAGAGTAGGAAACAATATTTGAAAATACCTAAGACATGTATTCAGTATATACAAAGAAATCTTAAAACTCAAAGAAGGGCGCCTGGGTGGCTCAGTGGGTTAAAGCCTTTGCCTTCAGCTCAGGTCATGATCACAGGGTCCTGGGATCGAGACCTGCATTGGGCTCTCTGCTCAGCAGGGAGTCTGCTTCCCCCTCTATCTCTGCCTGCCTCTCAGCTTACTTGTGATCTCTCTCTTTCTGTGAAATAAATAANCTGGGTGGCTCAGTGGGTTAAAGCCTTTGCCTTCAGCTCAGGTCATGATCACAGGGTCCTGGCATCGAGACCTGCATTGGGCTCTCTGCTCAGCAGGGAGTCGGCTTCCCCCTCTATCTCTGCCTGCCTCTCAGCTTACTTGTGATCTCTCTCTCTCTGTGAAATAAATAAAATCTTAAAAAAAAACTCAAAGAAAACAAACAACTCAATTAATTAAAAAATAGGCAGAAAAGATTTGAATGGACACCTCATCAAAGAAGATATACAGATGGCAAATAAGCATTTGAAAAATGCTCGACATATGTCATAAAGGATTTGCAAATTAAACAATGAGATACAACTACATGCATATTAGAAGGACCAAAATCCAAAACATTGATGAGACCAAATGCTGGTGAGGATGTCGCACAACAAGAACTCCTGTTCATTGTTAATGGGACACTTTGGAAGACAGTTTGGTAGTTTTTTACAAAATTGATCAAACTCTTAGCATATGCTTATATAAGCTGGCAATTGCACTCTTAGGTATATACCCAAATGAATGAAAACATATGCCCACACAAAAACATACATGAGTGTTTGTAGCAACTTTATTCATAATTGCCAAAAATTGGAAGCAACTATACGACCTTCAATATGGGAGTGGATAAATATATCATAGTACATCCATATAGTAAAATATTTAGCAATAAAAATAAATGAGCTAGCAAGCAATGAAAATACATGGGAAGAACTTAAATACAGATTGCTACGTGAAAGAAGCCAATCTGAAAGACTTCAGACATTATGATTCCAATTATATGACATTCTGAAAAAGGCAAAATTATGGAGACAGGAAAAATTAGTGTATACTAAGGGTGATGGGGGCAGAGAGGATAGGAGGGATGAAAAGGCTATACATGGGGGACTCTTAGGGCAATGACACTATTTATGTGATACTGTAATGGTGGATGCTATGCATTTGGCAAACCTGCAGAACTCTGACACCGGGGTGTCTAGGTGGCTCAGTCCATTAAGCGTCTGCCTTCAGCTCAGGTCATGATCCCAGGGTCCTGGGATCCAGCCCCAAGTCAGTCTCCCTTCTTAGCGGGGAATCTGCTTAGCCGTTTTGCTCTTCCTCCCCCAACTCCTGCTCTCTCACATGCTCTCTCACTCTCAAATAAATAAATATTTATTTATAAATAAATATTTATTTATAAATAAATAAATAAATGCACCACATCAGTGGTGCACCACTGATGCACCACATCAGTGCAAGATGTAAAAGTGGGGAAGCTTGGGGTGTCTGGTTGGTTCGTCAATAGAGTGGACTCTTGGTTTATGCTCAGATTGTGATCTCACGGGATGGAGCCTGGTATTGAGCTCCATGCCCAGCGTGAAGTCTGCTTCAGATTCTTTGCCTCTGCCCCTTCCCCGACTTGCACACACACCCTCTCTCTCTCTCAAAAGCACTATGAACATATGGTCATTTATTATTATATGGACAGTAATCTGAATCATTAATTCACTGTGGTATGTTACTTTTGAAGTTACTCTTACTATCATTATCAGTGACTTTCTATTTGATAAATCCAGGAGTCTCTTCAATTCTTTCATTGTTTGAACTCTTCTCTTCTTTCCATATGAGAGAAAGAGAAAAGAGCCTGTGGGAATTCCTAGCCTTTTTTTTTTCCCTTCATCTCTGCTTAAAATGATATTTGGTCACCATGCTTACTGTGACATTGCTCCAAAGTTCCCCTTTGTGATAGTTGGTAAGTCAGGTCATACAAGATAACTTTAGTTGGATTTGAATATAGCTCTTTTTGTCTTTGTTCTTAGATCCTATCTAGTATTGACAGGAACGTTCTACCTTTCAACGCTTTTTCTTTTTTTAAGATTTTAGTCAGGTTTAATTGTTGTGGAAAATACACAGATGGCTTACTTTAGCTGTAAGCCTGGTAGACAATATAAATTACATTTTAAAAATTCCATACTTGATCTAGCATACCTATGGGTATATAGTTCCTCCCCAGACTTCTAAGGAAGACTAACTATTCAGGATACAAGATTCTTATTCTTAAAAATATTTGCCTTATATGATTTTTAAGTCAACCCTTAAAAACACTGTGGTCCATTAATTCTATCCAAGCTATCTTTATTAATAAAGAAAGAAAAATTTAAATAGGAAGTAAAAAATCACATATTTTAATATATTTTGCTTATAAAGAACTGAAATTTGAAACAAAATGACTTGGTAAAAAGGAAACTTGTCTATACAAGTAACTGAAAATTGCAAGATGGGACTAACTTTATATTATGGTCTGATCTACAGGTTCATATCTTTGTCATTGCTTTGAATCTGTCTTCTACTATTCTCTAGCGGTAGTAAACATGGTTTTAGACATTTTAGACAAAGCATCTGAGAGGTCTGTGCACTACTATTGTCAGCAAAATTCTTCAAGTTCACCCTAATTGAGGACTTATTAGGACCTATTGCTATGACCAGGCAGCTATGATGATCTGATTGGCTTAAAGCCAGTAAGAACACAACCCAAGAGGTACACGTAGGGATAATCTGAGACAAATTCTGGTAGGACATAAGGATGAGGTTGGCAGATGCCCAAGTATGATGTTAGAAAGGAGAAGTGGAATGAATGTTGGTAAATACATTCATGATATATCTGTAAAATAGCTTTTAAAAGAACATTCAGAGAACAGAGAAGCTTCACCACACAAAGAAGAAATTACCTAGACGGTGTTTCCCAGTCTTTTTCTCCTCATGATACATTTAGAAAGTAGGGATATTTTCACAGAAAAATGAGATAATTGGACAAGGCTATTCTGTGTGAGAAACACCTGGCCAAGAGCTGCCAGCTACCCTCTGGCTCCCTGCAACGTCACAGATAGGGAAAATCAACATTTCCGGCATATCTATAATCCATCCCCTTCCAATTGGTGTATTCTGCCAAGACACACTGATCAGAAAGTTCTTGACTACATTTTCTCTATATTCTTCTCAATTCTAAATTTCTTTTTTGACCATGAGGACAAAACTTCTGTTTTCATCTGGTATCACAATAGAAAACCACAAGCTCTTTCTTCATTTTTGTAAGGTCAAGATCATAAAGATTAATTACATTCTCTTCTAAAATCAGTCCTTTCAACACAGCAGAAGAGACTGTGTTAGAGGTTTGAGAGACATTTGATCAGACTTGATTTGGAATCCATTTTATCTTCCATTGATTCCTGTGAAATATTCCAGTGAATTTTGACTTTAGTTTTATGACCCATTAAAAAAATAAAGGAAATTTGTTCATGAAGGGTAAGATAGAAAAGCCTAGACTTTATCAATACAATCACAAAATGAAACACAATTCACATTCGTAAATGTTAAAGCACCTAAAAGGTTTCCAAAAACCTACAATTATTTGTGGAGTGCCTGGAATAATTTAATTGCTACTTTACAAGGAAAGTTTAAAGTCACTCTTATTTTATCTTTCAGATCGTTATATAGGCTATCCTTCTGCTGATTGAAACTTGACAATTACAAAAATTCCATGTGTCAAGTATCAAAAAATGGAATGTAAAAAATAGTGAATCATCCATAGCAAGTCAGGAAATAGGCTCCATCATAGAGGGTATTTTTTTTAATGTCCCGGGGTCACCTACTGGCTCTCGACATTCCTTTAAATGCCTTCCCTGGATAAATAAAATCACACTTTGGCAATATACTGATGATCTGATAGGTGAAATTGAGCTGACTAAATCTTATCTCAGTACATCCATTCTTTTCCTGATGCAATGAATTTACTAGTCTATGGAATTCCATCCATGAGGAACTTCCTACCATTGGCCTGAAGGATCAGGAAGAGATAACTGCAGTACACCACACTTTTATTGATTGCTGAATGCCCATAAATAGGCTTTTTAAAGGAAAAACTCAGAAAAGATTTTAGAAAGTATGGCAACATAGATTTTGTGTACTTGTATTTTTATATATGCTTGCACTTTTATATACTTTAACAATTTCAGTAATTCAGTAGTTATTCATTATTTCAATAACTTAAGAAAACATTAATTTATACTGTAAAGCAATAAATTGTATAATCATGTTCCTGGTTTTCTATGCTCTTTAATCAATTTCTTCAGTAAGAAAAGGTGCCATCAGGCAGCAAAACTCATATTAGACAAGGCTTTCCATACAAATTAAGATATTCAGCATTGTCCAACTCTAGTCTCTGCTTCTGACAGCCAGGTCTAGGAGGGTGAATGAAGGGCTAATGTGGGGATATAGAATACAAGCTCTAGGATCAGATTAACTAATTTGAATTCCTATTCTACCACTTGCCAATTTCTGATTTGGGGCAAAATAAGTCACCTATGCTTTAGTTTTCTCATCTATAAAATGGTGAAAAGAACAATAAATATCATGAAGCTGATACCCAGTCAATAAACCAGTGTGTTCTTACCAGTCATTTATAGCCACTGTCTGGTAATATGTAGTCTGTGCCTCCTTCAGATGAATTAATAAAACATAAATCTTCTATTATAAATCTCAGGGATTAAAGTTCTGTTAGGTATTAGTTGAGAGAAAATAATCTTTAACTCCTATACCATCAAGGTTCTTGAGCCAAAACATTTTAGGTGCAGAATTTTGGATAGAATGTACTGTTTTCTTGAGAGATGTCTTTGACTTAAAGAACTAGTAGTAATCATTATAAAGCCCAGAGAAAGCTACTTAGGGCTATTCTGTAACGTGCAGTTCTTCTGGGTCTGTGTGTGTGTGTGAGAGAGAAAGAGAGAGAGAGCGACAGAGCTAGAGAGACAGAGACCCTAAATAATTTTGACATCTATGGAGAATTGCTGAAGCAAGACAAAAGTATTCAGCTGGAACATCCTAAAGGTGGCAGTTAAATGTGCATTTAGCTAAGGGTCTCTCCATTGTTGTATACCCCTATAACCTCAGTGGTTAAGATAATAAGTAGGTGTAAGTGGGCTTAAACTATATGCAAGGAGATCTTAATTTTTGATAATTCAATACATTTTTAAATTGCTCAATTTGATTTATCAAAGAAGGCCTGGTAATTTATGCTATATTAGGAATAATTCCTTTGTAAAATTGCATTTTTATTTGGCACTTACAGATCTAGGCCTTAATTACCCGAACATGTCACTTTGGGAGAAAACCCAACTTCCTGATTTTTTTCCTACAAATGAGGCATAACTATAATAAGTTATCATAATTCTAGTGTATTTTCTGTGAGAATTTTGCATTGGTTTTCCAATTCCAGAATGAACCAATAGAGCAAATTATATTGAGAAAAAAATATATATATATATATAGTATGTATGTATAGTCCAGACCACTGGATAAGAGGCATGTCTCATTCCATGTTTATGGTATACTAAAACTAAGTGAGAAATATTATCATTGTTTTTTTATTGAGAATGTCATGACAACCTTAGCCCTGAGTTCCTTCTTGTTGGATTAAGCTATGTCCTAAGGGGTTCGGCTCTCCCACACTTCACCAAATAATCTCATTCTCTTTCCTTAGAGAGCAAAGATTAATCATTCAGAAACTTAATGAGCTGGAAAAACAAATACCAGTAGAAGAAAGGTGCCTGAGAACTTTAAATAAAATAAATTAGTTTCCATTTGAAAAGTAAATTAGTTGATTTACAAATCTCCTTTCTTCTTTTTCTTCTCCGTTTGTACGTCTCTGGCATTTTTATCCTCTTCATCAGACCCCTCTGTCCTTTCAAAGGTAAAGTCCAATTATGAGAGCTTTTTTGTCTTTACTATTTTAGAACATATCTTCTAACCACCAGATATTTTTATATTTTACACATCTTTTCCTAAATCGCCTTTCTTTCTAAGTATTTTCTTATGATTTTGCTATTGGTCAACTACAACTGACTTTTGAAAAATCATAAATAGAAAAATAAGAGAATAAAAATTGAAGATGAAGAAGTATTTATTATCCCTTCAGAAAATATTTTCAGTTTTGAAACATTCCTAAGTATTATTACCATGCTTATTAATATGGTGTCTTTTAAAGATTTATTTTAATAGTCAAATATTTTCAAATATTTTGTTATCATGGAATTTTATTTAGAAATAAATTTTATAACATAAACAATGTAGGAAGGCTCAATAGTATTTTCCTAATTTACAAAGAGGATCCTTGGACTTGAGCTAGAATCTCTATATCCTTTCTCTAAACAATGCTTTAAATTTCAAACAATGCAAATAGGAATATAAATTATTATAGGATTAAAAATTTCTGGAGGTATAAAAACAACCTTGCATGTGCATAAATATTAAATTCTTATTTACTTGAAAATATACTTTTCTTCTTCTAGAACTTGCTCCATCATATCACCATTCCTCAACTCTTCCTAAAAAGTTCCTATGTATCTTTTTGATTACAGCTTAAATATGACTTCTCCAGATCCCTTCTCTGATCCCTTAAATCTGAAGTACCAATTCAAGAATTGTGTTTCTATAGGGCTTTTACCAACCCTCTCACTGATCTATTCATTAAATCCTCTAGCACACAGATCATGATACTGAATTTTCTACTCAGCAAACGCTTTTAAGTTGTCATCTAGAAAATTCATAACTTGCCTTGAATGTAGAGAACTCTGAGTATTTACCTATGAATGTTTAGGGGATCAATCACAGGACTTAATTTGAGGAAAAAAGTAACTCATTCAAGCAATGCTTCCTTACAGATTCTGTATAGTCTTGTATGTCACATTAAAAGGACTGGAGTTTAGCCAAAGAACTTGTGAAACTACGGGAGGAATTTAAGCAAGAATGAGACACAATAATTTTTCATATGGAGGGACTCCTCTGACAGTACTCCAAAGAATAGATTTGGAATAGGGAGGTAAAACAACATGAGAAGCATGTTGACCAACAGATGGGAGGTAGCAAGTCCCTAAATAAAGACAATTGAAGTAGGGGTAGAAGAAAAGTGACAGAGAATAAAAATATATAGGAGATGAACATATTAGGTAATTGACAGTTAACCATATGTAAAAAGTAAGAGATGAAAGACATAAGATTGACAACATCCTCGATTATACTGACATAATGAAGAATCCTCACACAGTGTTGTCTGTTGTTCATGTGTGTGGGGAACTGTGTGGTAGTGATGGATACTTGGAGAAAAACTTTTCCACTTTTTTGTATAATATAATGAAATGTGAGGGTTTTCCAGATCTCTTTGTGCTTCCAGCTGTTCTTTATTTTTCTATTTTATTTCAGTCATGATATTTAGAATCATGTAAGTTGGAAACATATAAATGAAATTTGTTGACTACAGAGGAAATTAAGAGAATACATATAATGGGGAGACTGTTGAGATCTTTGAAAAATCATTGTCATCAATTTGAACTCTTAAATGTACTTTTTTAAAAAAAATATAGTAGCTGTTACCTAGATTTGTCCATTAGCTCTATAAATGAATTGTTCTTTAAATTTATAAATGAAAGGATATAGAAATTGATTATAAGCATTAAATATTCATTTCTATAAGATATGGGTATTATATTTATTTTTAAATAAGAAGTACTTTGAAAAATACTATTTGAGGTCTCCTGGGTGGCTCAGTGGGTTAATGCCTCTGCCTTTGGCTCTGGTCATGGTCTCAGAGTCCTGGGATCGAGGACCACATTGGGCTATCTGCTCGGCAGGAAGCCTGCTTCTTCCTCTCTCTCTGCCTGCCTCTCTGCCTGCTTGTAAAATCTCTCTGTCAAATAAATAAATAAATAAAATATTTAAAAAAAAAAGAAAGAAAAATACTATTTGAGAAACAGAACGTGAAATAAATGACAAAACAAAAATTATATCTTAAATTAGATTGCCATCTCTCTCATTTTTGTGAATCTATTTTCTTTTTAGTCTCAAATTTCAGATGTCTTTATAAGGAGAATAAAAATGAAATTTGATATTCAATAATCCTTTAGTACAGAAAATCTCTCCTAAGATTGTTCAATGCAGCCAGTCATCAAGTCAAGACATGCTGTCTGATGAATATCAAGACAGACAAGGCGGCTGTCACTGTATGAGCTATAATTGCATTTCTAGAGTCGTAAGTCCCCAAAATTTATGTGAAATCAAGTAGGAATAACTGTCATGAGTGAATATTCTTAGGTAAAAATCCTCATGATAAGGTAGAACAGGGGAGGCACCTGGGTGGCTCCTTTGGTTCAGCATCCATTTCCTGGTTATGACCTCAGGGTCTGAGATTGAGCCCTGAGTGGGGCTGTGCACTCAGCATGGGGCCTGCTTGGGATTTCCTTTCTTCCTCTTGCTCTGCCTCTCCCCCCGCCCCCTCTCTCTCTCAAATAAATAAATAAATAAAATTTTTTGAAGAATGTAGGACAGTTGTGGTGTGATATCAAAATCATTTCTACTTCAGTGGCTAAGGACCAGTTGTTTTTTCTGCCCCTCAAATTCTTTCTTCAGTTTTTTCATGGTTGAGCGCCTGTCATCATTCAGGCCTCAACCTCAAACTACTTCTTCATAGAGTTTCCCTGAATACACCATCTAAAGTAATGTTCTACCCCTGCCTTGCCTCCAGTGCTTTCTACTTTATCTCTTTATTTTCTTCTTGTTCTTCAAAAATTAAAAAAATAATAATATATATATATATCTTCAATGGAAATGGGCCCCAAGGAGGCAGGAATGTTCCCTGACTTGTTCACTGCTGTGATCTCAAAGCTCACAATAGGGCCTAGGTTAGTAGAGGAGCTTAAAAATAGTTATAAAAAAAAGAAAAGAAACTAATAAATGGAATTTATGTTATTATAAGATATTCTTAAAGAATATTACAGGTAATTTTTCTTAGATTGCATAAATCAGGGTTAACTGATATCAATGTCATTTTTGGTATTACAATTATCTATTTTAGGCTACAGATGTCAGCCCCTTAGCCAAACTAACCTCAAGGTGACTTTTTTTGTTGTTGTTGTTGTTTTTTTGGTTTTTTTTCTTTCTTTTTTTTTTTTTTACTTTTATTTTTATTATTTGCCCAAGGGGTACAGGTCTGTGAATCATCAGGCTTACATCTTTCACAGCATTCACCAAAGCACAAACCCTCCCCAATGTCCATAACCCATCCACCCTATCCCTACCCTCCCACCCCCCAGTAACCCTCAGTTTGTTTTATGAGATTAGAAGTCTCTTATGGTTTGTCTCCTTCCCCATCCCATCTTGTTTCATTATTTTTCCCTCCCTACCCCCCACAACCC
>LNAC01000563.1:913353-947546 GCA_002007465.1 Ailurus styani | reverse complement strand
TCCGCTGCTCGCACCCTTGCCGGCAGCCGGCCCCTCCCCCCGGGGTCTATCTTCCCGTCGCCGCAGATTCACTTCTCCGCACGTCCTACCTTCCAGAAAGTGGTCGATTTTCTGTTCCTAGACTTGCTGCTCTTCTTCTCTTCGATCTCCGGTAGAATTTGTAGGTGTTCAGAATGGTTTGATAGCTCTCTGGGTGAATTCCTGGGACCTGATGATAATCGGTCTCCTACTCCTCCGCCATCTTGCCGCTCCTCCCAAGGTGACTTTTAAGAAATTGATCTTTTCTTCCCCTTTTGTTCTTTGGCTCTCCATCAGCTTTCAATCTAATCTGTCAATTTTCCTTACTCCTTGACTTTACATCTTATTTATCTTTACATCTTACTCATCAACTTCTGGTGCCAAATATTATAAAATGTTTACTGAAAATCTAATTAACATATGATGTTTGTTTCATACCTATTTTTTTATTTTATTTTATTTTATTTTTTATTCTTTGCCCCATACCTATTTTTGATCCAAAGTGTAAAACCACATAAAATGCCAAGAAACTAGTTAAGAATGACCTCCCTTGTTTGAAGTTAACTTAAATATATAATATATGTTGTTCTTCTCTGGAAGAGCCATTGATAATTTTAGTAGTCTATCTGTAAATCTGTGACTACATGTATAGTTAAAGTGTAGCTTAAAGGTCATTCCTTCTTATTTATCCTTACTTGGCAATTTCTGTGCCATTATAATTTTCTTGCTCTGTGTGTGTGTGTGTGTGTGTGTGTGTGTGTGTGTGTACAGGAAGATTCCAGATAGGATAAAATATTATTTTTAACTTAAATTCAATTAATTAACATATAATATATTATTTGTTTCAGATTTACAGGTCTGTGGGTTCATCATTCTTATATAATACCCAGTGCTCATTACAACACATGCCCTCCTTAACGTCTATCACACAGTTACCCCCCACCCTTCCCAGCAACCCTCAGTTTGTTTCCTAAGATTAAGAGTCTCTTTTGGTTTACACATATTATTATGAGTACCTGAATATGGTACTCTTATTTCTATTAAAAAAAAAAAAGACTCCTACACTTAAGGTGTTTAAAGAGTGAAAAAAAAATGAACTATTATGAAGGTAACTCCTGGTAATATAAATCATATATTCTCTGATACCAGGTATATAAATGTCTCTTCCATTGTTTTCAATGATAAAAATTATATTCAAATAAAAATATTTCAATATTTAAATTTTTATTTATAAGCAAATTACACTAAAAACTTTTCTTGAATAAATAGTATTATGTAAACTATAAAATATTTATTTTATTTCCATCTCAGTCATATTCTACAAAAAAAATGTGAATGAAAACTTGAATATTTGTGGGGCACTTGGGTGGCTCAGCTATTAAGTGTCTGCCCTTGGCTCAGGTCATGATCCTGGAGTCCTGCGATTGAGCCCCGCATCTGGCTCCCTGGTCAGCAGGAAGCCTGCTTCTCCCTCTCCCACTCCTGCTGCTTGTGTTCCCTCTCTCGCTGTGTCTCTCTATCAAAAAAATACATACATACATACATACATAAACAAGCAAACAAACTTGAATATTTGTTTCAGTCCAACAGCCTTAGTTGGACTGAGCTCCAGCACTCTTTACTCTATTTTCTTTCTTTCTTGTGCTTAATTTTGACATTACCTGGGGTCGGTGTGTTTATTAAGATGGGTGTGTTGTCATAAATTTCTGACTTGTGAAATGATTAATGATCCCTTCTTTTTGCACTATTTTTAACTTATTTTTTTAAGTAATTTCAGATTTTCGATATTACAAAAATAAGGTGAACAATTATCTTACTTCTAGTGTATTACTTAGTGTTTTCTCTCTTTTCCCATCTCCCCAGTTGTTTAGGGATTCAGCAAATGTCTTAAGATTAAAGTTTCAAGATTAAGCAAAAGATTTTTTTTAAAAAGTACAGGACACCCAGTCCACTTGAATTTTAGATAAATTAAAGTTTTAGTACAAGTGTGTCCCATTCAAAATTTGACATACTTACATTTAAAAAGTATTTTCTGTTATCTAAGTTTCTAATTTAATTGGGTGTCCTGTATTTTCCCTGGCAACCTTCATTGAGATAGTAATCAGTCAAGAGATTTAGGCCCCTGGAGTTTTCGATATATCACTCCAGCCTTGTGTGACCACCAGAAACATGGCTGGTTTCTCTGCTCCTCTCAGTGGCACTATGCCTGGGTCAAGCTTAGATTCACAGTTTCTAACTTGCAACCGGGATAGGCAACCAGAATAGTTAGAATGCTTCCAAAGACAGCTGCAGAACATAAGCTCATCTCTGAAAGTTTATTACCTCTGTTGAGTTTTACTCCTTGGGGTCCTTATTACTTCTTCAGCAGTATATAGACATTACATATATGGTTTTTATAATTATTCTAGATTTTCTGCGGTGCCTGGGTGGCTCAGTCAGTTAAGCCTTGGACTCTTGATTTCAGCTGAGGTCTTGATCTCAGGGTGGTGGGTTAACACCCTTAGTTGGACTCTGCACTCACTGTGGAGGTTGCTTGTCCCTCTCCCTCTGGTCCTCCCCGCTCCCATCTATAAAAATAAATAAATACAAAAAATTATTCCAGATTTTCCTATTTATTGTCAATGGAATTCTTGGGCTATTGAAATCTACTCCATATTGCTCAGCATTCAGATTTTTTTTCTTTTTTAGATGGTTTTATATGAACTCTATTGTATTACCTTTTATGTTAAAACATTTTCTTAATCTTTTTAAAATTTATTCTTTGACACACAAGTTACTTAAAAGTGTATTTTAGGGGTGCCTGGGTGGCTCAGTGGGTTAAGCCTCTGCTTTCAGCTCAGGTCATGATCTCAGGGTCCTGGGATCGAGCCCCGCATCAGGCTCTCTGCTCAGTGGAGAACCTGCATCCCCCTCTCTCTCTGCCTGTCTCTCTACCTACTTGAGATCTCTCTCTCTCTCTCTGTCAAATAAGTAAATTAATTAATTTTTTTAAAAAGCCTACAAGAAGTACATCAGAGATTCTATGGAATCAGTCAAAGGCAAACTTGAAGAGAGGCCAGATAGAGTAAAATCTTTTATGACAGGGTTGTAGAACAAATCAAGCACATCCTTGCTAATTTCATAAACTACCAGTTCTTTATTGGTGAAAACATGAATCTAGATTGCATGGTTGCTCTATTGGACTCTGTGAGGATGGTGTGACCCCCCTATATGTTTTTCTTAAAAGATGGTTTAGAAATGGAAAAATGTTAATGAATTTGGCTCTTAACTTTGAAGGTAACACCTGTTGTCAGAACTGGCTGCTGCTTTTCATCTGCATGATGCCAGGACTTAGACAAATGGGACCGATGTCATCTTGAGCTCTTCATTTATCTTGACCTTGATTTATTTGGAGTGGAGGCATTGTTTTTAAGAAAAAAACAAAGTCATGTAGGTTGTATAAAAATAAAATGCTTTTACTCAAAAAAAAAAGTTTGGCACAAAGCTTTTTTAAAACACTCTTTATGTCATTGGTTTATGACTTATTTATATTTTGGTTAGAGGATGTGGTCTATATGATTCAAATGCTTGAAATTGCTTGAGATTTTCTTTATGATTCATTATGTGGTGAAATTTTATAAATATTCTATGTGTACTTGAAATGCACATAGTTCATGCAATATTTTATGTCAGTTTAGTCAAACATGTTAATTATGTGGTCCAAATATTCTATATTAATACGAACTTTAACCCACATTTTCACTGAACAACACAAACCATATTTTTAGTGAAACTTTATTGTTTCCCAATATTTTAAATATTTTCCTTATATTGCTGGATTATTTCAGCCAGACTGACAATCTTTGTCTTTTTAAAAAATATTTATTATTTTTTTAATTGGAGTGTAGTTGAGGCAGAGGCTTAACCCGCTGAGCCACCCAGGCGCCCTATTTGTTCATTTATTTTGGTTTTTAGATTCCACCTATAAGTGGAATCATATGGTATTTGTCTTTCTCTCACTGACATTTTACTTAGCATAATGCCCTTTTGATCTACCCATGTTGTTGCAAATGGCAAGATCTTATCTTTTTTTATGGCTGAGCAATATTCCATTGTACCGATATACCACATCTTCTTTATCCATTCATCTGTTAATGGACACTCAGGCTTCTTCCATATCTTGACTATTGTAAATTAGGCTGCAAAAACATAGGGGTGCATATGTCTTTTCAAATCAGTGTTTTTGTTTTCTTTGAGTAAATACCCAGTAGTGGAATTGTCATATCATATGATATTCCTGTTTAATTTTTTGAGGAATCATACTGTTTCCACAGTGGCTGCTGCACCAGTTTGCATTCCCACCAACAGTGCAAGAGGGTTTCTTATTGTCCACATCCCCGTTCAACATCTCTAATCATCAGGGAAATGCAAATCAAAACTATAATGAGATAGCACCTGTACCTGTCATAATAGCTAAAATCAGAAAGACCAAAAAAAACAGTCTTTGTCTTTTAAATGTTGGTTACATTGTTTGTTGATAAAATTGGACAAACACCAGTGCATTCTTTGGTGCTTGCTATTGTTCTTTCTCTTTTTTTTCTCACTGTTTTTTTGTTTGTTCGTTTTACTTTATTTTTATTTTTTCATCATTATGCACATTTCCTTCTATTCACTTAGGAGATAAATACTTGATTTCTTTTAGAAGTTGCCTGACATATGTGAGCATGAATATATGACTCTCCAAAATTTGAGATAATTAGTATCTTCACTCCCTTTTTGAATAATGAAGACATTAGAACACTCCATTTAGTCCATATCACTTTTGTGCTATTATTGAATTTTTAAATTTGTACTTTTTAAATCTCACTACATTAGTTTTCTATGATCCTGATAAAATAACACAGACAGGGTGTTTAAACTGTGGATACTTACTTTGTCACAATTCTGGAAGCTGGAAGTCAAAGATCCAGGTGTGGCAGGTTTGGTTTCTTTGAAGCTTCTTTTTTCAGCCTGCAGATGGCTTCTTCTTGCTGAGTCCTTGAAAGATCATCTCTCTGTTACCTTTGTCCTAATTTCTTATAATGTTTGGACACCAGTCGTATTTGTTTAGGGCCCACCCTACTGACCCCATTTTAACCAAATTATGTATTTAAAGTCCCTGTTTCTAAGCAGAGTCACATTCTGAAGCTATTGGAGTTAGAACTTCGACATATGAATTTGAAGGGAACACAATTCAACCCATAATATTCACTGAGCTTATTTTTACTTTTTTATCCAGCCAAACTGGTTAATTTTATTTAGATGTACCCATTTATTAATGTCTTGCTTTTATTTATATATACATCTCAGGCCTCATTATGAAGTTGCTTTATTTTATTCTTGAATTACATATTTGTAATTCCCATTGGTGAAAGTCTACTTGAGGCAGTCTCTTGGTTTTTGTTGGTCTGAAAATCACTAGGTGTATTATTTTCCTTGAGCACATTGAAATGTCATGTCACATATTTTGGCTTCTATCATTTCTGATGAAGAGTTTTTATTGACTAAATTCAATTACTAATTGAATTTTTATTGACTAAGTCAATTAGTAATTAAAAATAGCATCTCTTCTTTTTAATAGTGATTTTAACACCATTGTTTTGTTTCATATTTCACAGGTTCACCATGATGTATATATGTATAGGTTTCCTTCTCATTTGTTGGCATTTTTCAGTATTTTTTTTAATATAAAGAATCTAGGTGGGTGTAATGTATGTGATGGGTGATAGCAAGTATGGCAAAACATTGAGGGTAGCTTTTGTGTGTATGCTACAAAATTCTTCCACCTTCCATTTATTTGACATTTTTTTATAATAAAATGTTAGAAAAAATAATTATACTTTATATAGCAGCATGAAATATAAGAAAACTAAATGTTTTTAAAAAGTAGTATTCTAAAATATCAAATATTTAACAGTGTCCTAAAATATCAAATAGTTAGGAATACACTCAACAAATGCACCACAAGACTACTGATTAGTTAATTACATGTAATATTAACATGAAAATAGATCCAAATAATAGTAGTATACTCCATGTCTACGTACTAGAAGACAATATTGCAAAAACATCCAATTATCTCAAATTTCACTAATAATAAACACAGTCCCAATCAAGGTCGTTTCAGAAATGTGGAAACTGACAAATTAATTTGAATATTTATGTAACATATAAAAAAAATTGACAAGTTAGTCTTAGAGAATTATAACAAACTCAGAAGACTTACACTGTAAAGCTTACACTGTAATAAAGAGAATGTAGAATTGGTCAAGAGTAAACAAATAGGCATACGAGCAAGTGCAGAATATAGAAACAAACCCACACATACATATGCTCACTTGATATTTGACTAGAGGTTATAGCAGTGCAGTGTGAGAAGGATAATGTTTAAGTAAGTATTGTTAAATCATTTGGATATTTAAAAGTAGGTGGAGGGAGAATCTTGATCCCTAAAATAAAAAAAATCAATCTAGATAAATCAAATGTAAATGGTAAAAAAAAATTCTTCTAGAAGAAAATAGAATATATTCATGTTCTTAGGGTAGGAAAATATTTCTTAAAAATAATACCAAATGCACTAACCGTGGTGGAACCTATCAATTAATTCAACTTTATTGAAATTAAGGACTTTTGTTCATCAAAAAAACCCATTAAGATATTATGTTTCAGAGTAGAAGATATTTGCAAAGGACAAATATTAAGAATATGTAAGTAACTCCTACACTTAAGAAAATTTCAGGGGCGCCTGGGTGGCTCAGTGGATTAAAGCCTCTGCTTTCGGCTCAGGTCATGATCTCAGGGTCCTGGGATCGAGGCCCGCATCGGGCTTCCTGCTCAGCAGGGAGCCTGCTTCCCCTTCTCTCTCTGCCTGCCTCTCTACCTCCTTGTGATCTCTCTCCCTCTGTGAAATAAATAAATAAAATCTTTAAAAAAAAAGAAAAGAAAAGAAAATTTCAGGCAACTCTACAAAACTCAATAAAAATGAGAAAATACTTGAATAGGGACTTTATTAAAGAGTACATTCTAATAAGTACATAAAAATATGTTGAATCTGTTTAATCATAGAGAAAATAGAACATAGAACAATGAGATATTAAAAATATCTACCCACTGGCAAAAATTAAGATGAACAATACTAAGTGTTGCTGAGATGTGGAGAAATTTAAAGTCTCATATACTTCATAAGACTATAAATTAGTGCAATCACTTTGGAAAAGCCTTTTGGTAATATCTACTAAATCAGAATCTTTGCATTCTATATGAAACAGAATTCTTATTCCTAGATATATATCCTAGAAAAATGCATAGATGTGTGAATCAAAGGACAAAGTTATATGTAAGAATTTTCATTACAACACTATTTAATAGTCTTGTTTCAGTGTTAATCAATGGTGCAATGAATATAAAATTATGGTTTATTCATAAGTGAAATAGCATATACAATAACAAAGAAGAAATTATTGCTACAGATAACAACATGAATGAAATTCACATATATAATCTAAAAGAAAAGTTTCATACTCAAATGTGTACCTCTTGTGTGAATACCTTAAAGTTAGAAAACAAACATGGTGAGATCAGTTAAAATGGTCATTACTCATGGGCTGGGAAGGCACATGAGAGCTTTTCTCAGTATTCGTAATGTTTGGTATCCTGATCTAGGTGCTGGTTACACCAGTGTTTTTGAGTTGAGAAAATTCATCAAGCTCTACACTTGAAATTTATGTATTCTTCCACTTTTCTGTTATCGTTATATTAAAAGGACTTTAAATTTAATTTAAATGCATGAAACTTACAGAATATTAAAATATGAGTCAAACAAATATGTGATTCATAATAAAGTTAAACATTTCATCAACATTTTGTGAAACATCAAATTCTGATTTGTTGAAAAATTTTATTACCTGGGATTATAGCATAACTAAAGGAATGTCAGAGAGCTTATGCATTTGTCCCATTCTGCTACCTTATTTATGAGATTTCACATATGCCTATGTATGTGGCATTTTTTTTGATATGCCTACAGACAAAAAAATTTCTTAGAAACTTATTTTTAGTGCTATCTCACAATTCAAAGATGACATTGAATGGAATTTGGATATTAATAAAATATCAAATTTCGCACTGAAATTTTTTGAAAATTAAAAAGGTTATTTCACTGAAAGTTCTCCATCTCTATTTTCTATAACTAATTTCTCTTATTGCAGAGAGCTCATTAAAAGGAAAGCGAAACTATTTCCATTATTAAACATAAACCAGATGTATATGATTTCACACTTTGTCAATAACAGTTGAGATTCCAGCAGAAAAAGTATACATAAATATACACACAACATATACATATATAATGCATATATATATTATACATATACTGTTATATATATATAACACATTATGTATTTCCTGCCTTAGTGTTGTGTGTGTGTTTAAATACTTACATATACACACACATATATATTTACACATATCCACTTATATATATTATATATACACATATGTATATTTATACAGACACAAACACATAACTTAAGGCAGGAAATACATAATATTAGGATCCTTTTTTTTTCTCCCATAAAAAGCATGCTGAACTTCCTAGATTGTTACAACAGTTCCTGATCATGGAGGTAGAGTATTTGCCATGGATATATAATTAGAAAGTGTTGCATGTTCTTTCATGAAAAGGTCAATAGTGAAAGGAAAATCTCAGAAAGAGAAGTTAAGATGTCCCTTTGCCCTTTTTATGGTTTTCAGCTAACCAAGTTTCTGAATGTCATGCTCAGTTCTAAAAAGTGAAAGAATATAATCAAAAAAAGATATATCAATATTTGATCTTGTAACAAGTATTTTCAATTATAAAGAATCTCAAGTTTATTAATGTAATAAGTCTTAAAATTCTTGAAGTATGAAATAGTCACAATAAATATCATACAATTTGATGATAAGCAGAAAAATATCAATCTATTCCATAAGTAAGGATAGAGAGCATATAAATAATCTGAAAATTCCTTTAGTTATCTTTAATACATGTTATTAAAATGAATTGAATTTTAAAAGAATGTCTAACAGATACAAGTAGGTTGCATACCATTGGGTAATTATGTTTGTAGAATATAGTTGGTGTCTTCTAAAATTAAATATTTAATCTTATTTATCTGTAGAGGTTTTCATGACATTGCAGTTAAATGATGTTAAGAAAATTATGTTTGTGCTCAATTCTGAAATTATGAAGTATTTTCAATTACATCATACGAACTAGAACCTCCGTAGGCAGTGCAGGACTACTAGTCTGCATTGCAAATAGGCAAATCTGAACAGAACAGTAGTCATTACAGAAGAATTTCTTTGTGTGCTATTTAGTGATTATAAGCTGAAGATTAATAGTGTTACAAATTTAAATATTTCAGACTAAATTGTCTATTAAAATATGTACTGTGGAAGTGAAATGTATAACTTGCTCTCATTCTATTGACTAAATGTGAAAAGAAAAGATGAAAAAAATATCCTAATTATATGAGTATTGTGATAACCTTCAAAGTTGAAAAGAGACAAGGTTCCTAAAGGCAATTCTCATGTTTGGTAATTCCCATTAGAACATCCTCTTTTCTTTCTTTCTTTCTTTCTTTTTCTTTTTTCATTTTGATAATGATCTTTTAAAAAAAAATCTGTATGACCACCATATAATTGCTTCCATGCATTTTCTGCTCCCAAGTTTACCCTGATACCAAGTCATGCTATTTTAATTGTGGGAAGATGACAAAAAATTGTCAGTAGAATTAACTTACAAATAATGCAGTTAAGTCAAGGGAAGTCTAAATGATAGCACGGCATGTCAGATAACTTTTTAAAATTAAAATAATTCAAATACAAAGAAGCAGTCATGTAACTGATTCAAATTATACAATAGGTACTTGTAAATTCCAAAAGCACTATGCCTTTGGATCCACACCATGTCTTTGTGGCAAGTAGTGACGAAACTTCTGCAAAACAGCAGTGACACACTCATTATGGTAAATATAAATATAATGAGTTTTCAGTGTGTTTTTTTTAATTTAAATTCCAGTTAGTTAACATGCAGTGTAATATAGTTTTAGGTGTACAATATAATGATTCAACACTTCCATACATCACCAGTGGTCATCACAAGCGCCCTCCTTAATCTCCATCATCTTTTCACCCCCCACCACCACCACTCACCTCCCCTCTCGTAACCATCAGTTTGTCCTCTACAGTTAAGAGTTTGTTTCTTGGTTTGCCTCTCTCCCTCTTTCTCTTTTTTTTTTCCCCTTTGCTCATTTATTTTGTTTCTAAGATTCCACATATGAGTGAAATCATATGGTATTTGTCTTTTTCTGACTGATGTATTTCACTTAGCTTAATACTGTTTAGCTCTGTCTACATCATTGCAAATGGCAAGATTTCATTCTTATTTATGGCTGAGTAATATTCCAGTGTAGATACATAACACAACCTCTTTACCCATTCATCAGTCGATGGGTACCTGGGCTGTTTCTATAATTTTGCTGTTGTAGATAATGCTGTAATAAACATCGGGGTACATGTATTCCTTTGAATTAGTATTTTTGTATTATTTGGGTAAATACCAGCAATTGCTGGATCATAGGGTGGTTCTATTTTTAACCTTTGAGGAAACTCCATACTGTTTTCCAGAGTGGCTATACCAGTTTGCTCATATTTTAACTTATAAATTTATTTTGATTTTATAGCTGCTTGTAGTTCTAAATATGGAAAATTTATGCCTTGTTTGTATTTTTATATATTAAAGTGACATTGGTATAAAAATTATTATGTCAGCACTGGGGGTCCACAATAATTTTGTTTTACTTTTTCTTTAAAAAATGTGTATGTTATTTAAATATGTTCTTTTTTTTTTAAAGATTTTATTTACTTATTTGACAGAGAGGGAGATCACGAGTAGGCAGAGAGGCAGGCAGAGAGAGAGGGGGAAGCACGCTCCCTGCTGAGCAGAGAGCCCAATGCGGGGCTCAATCCCAGGACCCTGAGATCATGACCTGAGCCGAAAGCAGAGGCTTTAACCCACTGAGCCACCCAGGCACCCTTAAATATGTTCTTAACTGAAGATTTTGAATTTTACACACAAAGATCTAGCATTTTTTCTTTAGTCAGGCAGATGTCTTAGATATTTCATTCAGAAAATATCACTTGTTCAACTTGAAGCCTATATCCTTCATACGCTTACATTAGCGGCACGTATTGAGACAGTATGGCTCGATCAGACCCTCCATATCTCAGCTGATGCAACAAGAGAAAGAGCCGTGGGCGCCTTTTGGCTTGTGGCTATAGTGCAGATGCTGGCGATCCATCTTGTACTCCAGGGTCACAACAAGCCAAGAGGCTATTTCAAGTTTTAAAATAATTTCATGACATTTTTTACATTCTTGAAAGGTAGCAACTTAATTATATCCACTTGTAAACACAAAACTCAGAACAATATCTACCACACAAAATTAGCTTAGAAAAGCTGAAGGAATTGAATTTGGTCTAGTACATAACTAGGTACAAGGTGTAGAAGTTAAAGGGAAGCAGATATGACTCTATTTTTTGCTCAAATTATCATCGTTTTGGCCGTTGAGAGCTCTCTCACTTGGCTCCTGTGTGTCCTTGACATACCCCCATAGCTATAGGTAAGTTTTTTAATCACTTCTTTGCTTTTAAGAAATGATTTTTATGACTGTCTTTTATAGACCTACTTCTCGTTTAAACACACACACACACAGAAAGGGAGACAAACACAAGGAGATATTTTCATTATAATAAATTTCTTTAAACCAGGAATTAAAAAGGAGGTTATCAATTAGGATATAGATTTTTTTAACATAGACTTTTTTTATTGAACTTAAAAACTTTTATTCATCTGGCAATAAATAGAAATAGTGCCCAACTAATGGATGTAAAATCAACTCAAGTTCCATTATTATGATACATGAGATATTTTTTCAGTGAATATACATTTTTTATATGTCCATGTGTGAATACTATATTCATAGAGATGGAATGAAAAGCATCTACTGACTTCACACTTGCAAATAATTTTGTCCTGTATAACCTCTAAGCTTTAGAGTCAAAGAAAATACAGTCATTGATTCTGCACTTAAGGGTTTTGGTTCATTTTTAAAGTTTGACAGAGGTAAATAAAACATAATGCTGAAACTGTGCTCTACTGTGCATAGAATATATCATAATTAATTCATGTAGAGCAGATTAGAGCAATTACTAATTAAATACAATGGTTAGTTTTATTTCTCATAGCAAGATATAAAAAGTAATAATGGGGTAGGTATTTTTACTCTTTTTCCTTCACCTCTCCTTCTTAGTCATACTTATGAAATATTTAATCTGGTGGTTTTATTAAAATATTTAAAGTAAGCCTTCCAAATAAATATGAACACAGATTATTTCATTAGGAATGGTTGGCAGTATACAAATACACATGTAAAATATTCTCACATTCTTACCAATTATCTATCTGGCATTAGTCATTATTACTGAAATACTTGCAGAGTGTGGCCGAATACTCTATATGTGGTAGAAATAATGTCCATTGTTTCAAAGAAACAATATACATGGCTGTTTTCCTGAAGAAATGCATATTTGCTGAGTGTATGATAGAAACTTCATTTATTTTGGTGGCTGTATGTGTGTGTTTATGTCAACATAAGAACAGAATCATTCCTGAAGAAGATGATCACTTAAACCGTTAGTTTAGTTTTGCTTCATTCTACTGCATTTCCCTCCTCAAATGTATGATTATTCCCTGACTAATTTTGAATATTTATTGCTATGCTACTCAGATAATGTTACCAACGGCTCAGAATTTCCACTAAGATTTTCCCCCCTATTTTCCCATATATCATCACGTCAAAAGAAGTTTGATATTTGGCTTTCTCGTATATTATTTAGGAACCTAGGGTTTGGAGTCAGTTAAACCTGGTTCAATCACTTACTGTGTGATCTTTTCTAAGTTATTTAACCTTTCAGCACTCCAGTTTCTTTGCCTGTTAAATGGCCTCATTAGGAGTTTTATAAGGATTAAATGTTGTAATCTGTGCAAAGCAATGCCAGAAACCTTCACTGTAAAACTCTCAATGGGAGGTCANCCTGAGCCGAAAGCAGAGGCTTTAACCCACTGAGCCACCCAGGCACCCTTAAATATGTTCTTAACTGAAGATTTTGAATTTTACACACAAAGATCTAGCATTTTTTCTTTAGTCAGGCAGATGTCTTAGATATTTCATTCAGAAAATATCACTTGTTCAACTTGAAGCCTATATCCTTCATACGCTTACATTAGCGGCACGTATTGAGACAGTATGGCTCGATCAGACCCTCCATATCTCAGCTGATGCAACAAGAGAAAGAGCCGTGGGCGCCTTTTGGCTTGTGGCTATAGTGCAGATGCTGGCGATCCATCTTGTACTCCAGGGTCACAACAAGCCAAGAGGCTATTTCAAGTTTTAAAATAATTTCATGACATTTTTTACATTCTTGAAAGGTAGCAACTTAATTATATCCACTTGTAAACACAAAACTCAGAACAATATCTACCACACAAAATTAGCTTAGAAAAGCTGAAGGAATTGAATTTGGTCTAGTACATAACTAGGTACAAGGTGTAGAAGTTAAAGGGAAGCAGATATGACTCTATTTTTTGCTCAAATTATCATCGTTTTGGCCGTTGAGAGCTCTCTCACTTGGCTCCTGTGTGTCCTTGACATACCCCCATAGCTATAGGTAAGTTTTTTAATCACTTCTTTGCTTTTAAGAAATGATTTTTATGACTGTCTTTTATAGACCTACTTCTCGTTTAAACACACACACACACAGAAAGGGAGACAAACACAAGGAGATATTTTCATTATAATAAATTTCTTTAAACCAGGAATTAAAAAGGAGGTTATCAATTAGGATATAGATTTTTTTAACATAGACTTTTTTTATTGAACTTAAAAACTTTTATTCATCTGGCAATAAATAGAAATAGTGCCCAACTAATGGATGTAAAATCAACTCAAGTTCCATTATTATGATACATGAGATATTTTTTCAGTGAATATACATTTTTTATATGTCCATGTGTGAATACTATATTCATAGAGATGGAATGAAAAGCATCTACTGACTTCACACTTGCAAATAATTTTGTCCTGTATAACCTCTAAGCTTTAGAGTCAAAGAAAATACAGTCATTGATTCTGCACTTAAGGGTTTTGGTTCATTTTTAAAGTTTGACAGAGGTAAATAAAACATAATGCTGAAACTGTGCTCTACTGTGCATAGAATATATCATAATTAATTCATGTAGAGCAGATTAGAGCAATTACTAATTAAATACAATGGTTAGTTTTATTTCTCATAGCAAGATATAAAAAGTAATAATGGGGTAGGTATTTTTACTCTTTTTCCTTCACCTCTCCTTCTTAGTCATACTTATGAAATATTTAATCTGGTGGTTTTATTAAAATATTTAAAGTAAGCCTTCCAAATAAATATGAACACAGATTATTTCATTAGGAATGGTTGGCAGTATACAAATACACATGTAAAATATTCTCACATTCTTACCAATTATCTATCTGGCATTAGTCATTATTACTGAAATACTTGCAGAGTGTGGCCGAATACTCTATATGTGGTAGAAATAATGTCCATTGTTTCAAAGAAACAATATACATGGCTGTTTTCCTGAAGAAATGCATATTTGCTGAGTGTATGATAGAAACTTCATTTATTTTGGTGGCTGTATGTGTGTGTTTATGTCAACATAAGAACAGAATCATTCCTGAAGAAGATGATCACTTAAACCGTTAGTTTAGTTTTGCTTCATTCTACTGCATTTCCCTCCTCAAATGTATGATTATTCCCTGACTAATTTTGAATATTTATTGCTATGCTACTCAGATAATGTTACCAACGGCTCAGAATTTCCACTAAGATTTTCCCCCCTATTTTCCCATATATCATCACGTCAAAAGAAGTTTGATATTTGGCTTTCTAGTATATTATTTAGGAACCTAGGGTTTGGAGTCAGTTAAACCTGGTTCAATCACTTACTGTGTGATCTTTTCTAAGTTATTTAACCTTTCAGCACTCCAGTTTCTTTGCCTGTTAAATGGCCTCATTAGGAGTTTTATAAGGATTAAATGTTGTAATCTGTGCAAAGCAATGCCAGAAACCTTCACTGTAAAACTCTCAATGGGAGGTCAGCCATGTACAGAAAGTGTGTGATAAATGGTAGTTATTGTTCTTATCATCAGCATTATTATTCAAAACACTCCTGCTCAGCTGCTCACAGCCAGACATAACATACAATTCTTCAAGAAGAACATTTCAAGCTTTTGCTTAAGACTGTGATCACCTTCTACTACAGAGAAAATGAGTTTTTTGTTTAATTTTTAGGCTGCTTTGGAAACCTAAAATCAGAGGCTGAGGTGAGGGAGTGTTGGAATGCCAAGTGAGACTCTCAAATTTGTGGAAAACTTGAAGTATCTAGCCTGAGTCACTGCAGCTTTAGAGGATTTGAGTCCAACCCAGCATATAAAAAGAGGAGGGCAAAAGTAAGCCAGGGAAACGGCATNTAATAAATTTCTTTAAACCAGGAATTAAAAAGGAGGTTATCAATTAGGATATAGATTTTTTTAACATAGACTTTTTTTATTGAACTTAAAAACTTTTATTCATCTGGCAATNGATTTTTATGACTGTCTTTTATAGACCTACTTCTCGTTTAAACACACACACACACAGAAAGGGAGACAAACACAAGGAGATATTTTCATTATAATAAATTTCTTTAAACCAGGAATTAAAAAGGAGGTTATCAATTAGGATATAGATTTTTTTTCACATAGACTTTTTTTTTATTGAACTTAAAAACTTTTATTCATCTGGCAATAAATAGAAATAGTGCCCAACTAATGGATGTAAAATCAACTCAAGTTCCATTATTATGATACATGAGATATTTTTTCAGTGAATATACATTTTTTATATGTCCATGTGTGAATACTATATTCATAGAGATGGAATGAAAAGCATCTACTGACTTCACACTTGCAAATAATTTTGTCCTGTATAACCTCTAAGCTTTAGAGTCAAAGAAAATACAGTCATTGATTCTGCACTTAAGGGTTTTGGTTCATTTTTAAAGTTTGACAGAGGTAAATAAAACATAATGCTGAAACTGTGCTCTACTGTGCATAGAATATATCATAATTAATTCATGTAGAGCAGATTAGAGCAATTACTAATTAAATACAATGGTTAGTTTTATTTCTCATAGCAAGATATAAAAAGTAATAATGGGGTAGGTATTTTTACTCTTTTTCCTTCACCTCTCCTTCTTAGTCATACTTATGAAATATTTAATCTGGTGGTTTTATTAAAATATTTAAAGTAAGCCTTCCAAATAAATATGAACACAGATTATTTCATTAGGAATGGTTGGCAGTATACAAATACACATGTAAAATATTCTCACATTCTTACCAATTATCTATCTGGCATTAGTCATTATTACTGAAATACTTGCAGAGTGTGGCCGAATACTCTATATGTGGTAGAAATAATGTCCATTGTTTCAAAGAAACAATATACATGGCTGTTTTCCTGAAGAAATGCATATTTGCTGAGTGTATGATAGAAACTTCATTTATTTTGGTGGCTGTATGTGTGTGTTTATGTCAACATAAGAACAGAATCATTCCTGAAGAAGATGATCACTTAAACCATTAGTTTAGTTTTGCTTCATTCTACTGCATTTCCCTCCTCAAATGTATGATTATTCCCTGACTAATTTTGAATATTTATTGCTATGCTACTCAGATAATGTTACCAACGGCTCAGAATTTCCACTAAGATTTCCCCCCCCTATTTTCCCATATATCATCACGTCAAAAGAAGTTTGATATTTGGCTTTCTAGTATATTATTTAGGAACCTAGGGTTTGGAGTCAGTTAAACCTGGTTCAATCACTTACTGTGTGATCTTTTCTAAGTTATTTAACCTTTCAGCACTCCAGTTTCTTTGCCTGTTAAATGGCCTCATTAGGAGTTTTATAAGGATTAAATGTTGTAATCTGTGCAAAGCAATGCCAGAAACCTTCACTGTAAAACTCTCAATGGGAGGTCAGCCATGTACAGAAAGTGTGTGATAAATGGTAGTTATTGTTCTTATCATCAGCATTATTATTATTCAAAACACTCCTGCTCAGCTGCTCACAGCCAGACATAACATACAATTCTTCAAGAAGAACATTTCAAGCTTTTGCTTAAGACTGTGATCACCTTCTACTACAGAGAAAATGAGTTTTTTGTTTAATTTTTAGGCTGCTTTGGAAACCTAAAATCAGAGGCTGAGGTGAGGGAGTGTTGGAATGCCAAGTGAGACTCTCAAATTTGTGGAAAACTTGAAGTATCTAGCCTGAGTCACTGCAGCTTTAGAGGATTTGAGTCCAACCCAGCATATAAAAAGAGGAGGGCAAAAGTAAGCCAGGGAAACGGCATGATTTTTTACATGTTTCATCCTGAAAACCACTAGACAGATGAGTGCACTTGGAAAAAAAAACGTATTTGATGTTATGATATCTAAAATATGAACTTCATGTCTAAGTCTTATTATTCAAACTAAAGAGCTCAACTGATGCAATGCTGATCAAAATACATGGATACTTACTAGGTAGTATATTAAGATTGAAGTCCTAAAGTTAAAGACGACAACAGATAAAAGAAAAAACTTAGAGTAAGTACTCAAACCTTTTCAGGTATGGATCCAATTTAGAGATAGATCTAATCTTACAAATCATTTTGTGGGGCAACATGGGAGCCATTTAGAATCCTGCAAATCTGGTTAGATCTCACTTGCTGGTCCCACTCTCATTTACTGATATATGTCTTTGGTATATGTCAAAGGGATTCAGTATTCAGCTGTTTAAAGACACATAAAGTAAAAATTTGAAAAACAAATAAGTTATTAAACTACACAAACCTATTGGAAGAAACTAACATGAAGAAACTGAGCCTGGGGTAGAATTCTGAAAGAGAAGATAAAGTTATTAGTCAGGAGCCAATTCCAATGAACACCCCAATGCCTCACTAAGTGGGGTAGGTGCCCAGAGGTTAGTACTACGTAGGTCTGTCCTGAAGAGCTGACCACATAAGCAAAAGTGAAATAGATAAGGTAATATCAGGCTAAAAGGTCAAGCACCTTGAAGGCAAGGATCAAAAGATTAGACTTGAGAAGAAACATGGCTGGCAGCTACTTCGGGATAATGAGAAGGAAGGTCATGTTGCTTTGAGGGAAATAATTCCAGTTGCTGAGGGTTGAATAAATTGGATAGGAGAGAGGTTGAAGACAGGTCTCTACCTTGAAGGCTGTCTCAGTAGCCCTGGCACAAGGTAAATGAATTCTAGATAAAGACAATGGCAGTGTGAATAATGAGTGGGTCTCAGCACTGTCCCAAAGGGCAAAGTGACAAGATAGTGATGGACTGAATGACAAAGTCAAAGGAGAGAGTGAGAAATCAAACATGATTTTATTCCTGTGGCTCTCAGGACTGTTAAAATGTTGGTATAAGAAAGCTTTTTAAAAAGTACACCAAACTGAAAACTCTGTTTTTGTCAAGAGGCTTATTTTACAGACACTGATAAACACTGGGTGCTAGAATATGAGGAGTGAAGTACCTTTACATGCTGATGAGCTTCTGGAACGTGGATAGATTACCGGGTGAATATACACATGTAAGAAAGGGACTGTTCTGCAGACTTTAATATGTAAGGAGTCATAGGAAACACAAATGCAACTTCATTGATGATAATTAAACTGACTTTTAGAGTGATAGATTTTTACCCCCTTTGTATGACCAACTCACTGCGTGGTATATGAAGGCTACTCAAAAATACCTGTTAATTAAGACCAATATAATCTTTGTCTTCCAAGTTAAATATTGGACAACTCACCAAGTAATTAGATTGAATAAGATGTGTGTGTGTGTGTGTGTGTGTGTGTGTGTGTGTGTGTGTGTGTGTGTGTGTTATAAAAAGGCTGAGGGTAAGGATGAGTCAGGAAATTAACTTTCAAGATTGGGTAAAATTCTCTCTACTATTTATCAGTTAGCAGTTTTTTTCCTGTTAAACAAATCTGCCTGTTAACTAAAATAGTAATTTTTCCTTTTTATCCTTGACTAAATTAACTAAGTTAGGTGAACTAAAATTCAAGTTAGATGTTTTCAGTATCAATACTATTTTTCTAGAACATATTGTACATTTATTTCACAGTTTGAAAAGAAAAGCTTTCCATTTTGTTTTTACTTAGCGGAAACATGTTTATAGGCACTCACATTAAAAAAATGGTGAGGTAAATACAAAAAAGTAAGATTATTGAAACATGGATTTCAAAAGTCAAGACAATTTATAGTCTGTGGTTTGCCTCTAAATATTTATTTTTCCTTCAGTGTACCTATTGTGTTGCAAAAGAGAAAAAAGATAATGGGGACAATGATTTTGTTCATCTTTTTTTTTTAAGATTTTATTTATTTATTTGACAGAGAAACACAGTGAGAGAGGGAACACAAGCAGGGGGAGTGGGAAAGGGAGAAGCAGGCTCACCAGGGAGCCTGATGTGGGGCTCTGTCCCAGGACCCTAGGATCATGACCTGTGCCAAAGGCAGACGCTTAACCAACTGAGCCACTCAGGCTCCCCTGTTTGTTTTTTTTAAGTAGTCTCCACACCCAACGTGGAGCCCAATGCAGAGCTCAGACTCAACTGTGAGACTGTGAGATCAAGTCCTGAGCTGAGATCCAGAGCCACCCACCTGCCCCTTGATCATTATTTTTAAAGACCTTTGTTTAAAGGGAATTTAAAGAGTCGTCCTTGCAAAAGAGTGTGTACTCCTCTCTAACAGTTACTGATTTTGGAAATCAGTGTAGGGGAAACTTGAAAATTAATTCCATTTGATATGCTAATTAAAATATTACACTGCCTTCTTTTCTAATGTTTTTGATAAAATTATAACACCATCCTGCTTTGCACAAATGCATATCTTTGAAAATTTTATTACTATTTTCCAGGAAAGGAAAAAGAATCTCCCTTAGTTACCAGTTCTCTTATAGGCCTCTTTATCAATTACATGAAATAATAGTTATATCAAAATCTATACCTTTCAGTTATATCTAAATATAAATTAAGTATATCTAAATTACTTCTCATATAGTTATGTCATATACTGAAACAAATGAAATATTTTCAATAGAGCTAGATAGTGTAAAATCACTTGAAACTTGTAACTCAACTGAAGAGAGGTGAAAAATTGGGGAAAAAAATCAAATATTTCAATATATCGGTTTAAGGGCTTTTGAAAAAACAGTTGCTTTATTCCCTAAGAACTACAACTTCCACCAGGGGGCCCCCCTTCACTGCGGACTTTGTACACAGTTTTCTCCCCTTGCTCCTTCAACCCTAAGAGCTGTCATTTTTGCTGCTCTCTTAACCCTGACTACGTCTATGTCATGTAATCTCTTCTATCATTGAACCTGCCTGGATCCTGATTGAAACAGTATTGGCACCAGAATTAGACTCTCCAGATAGTGTTCTGTTAGAGGATTTTACATATATTTGAGATAGGTAGGGATAACCTCCTTGCCGGGAGATATTCAGCACTAGTAATACATGACATTGTACTGTAATTTTGTCTTCCAAAATTATGATCTTCTAACATAAATCTCATAAACATATTTATGCAGTCTATTTTTTTTGAGACATTCTCAACAGATCCCCTTTTCCTCAAACCATAAATCTTAGTCAATCTATCCATTACTGAGTAGGCTAATGAGCAGCTACTATGTTGGAAACACTCTGTTTCCTATTTTGATGGGGGAAAGAGCATAAAATAAAGGTCATCTAAATGAACAGTTACCTAAGTTTTAAAACTGGAGGAAATGAAATCCAAAAAATAAAAACTGTTACATGAAAATAGCAATATGCGGACATTGTATGTGTGTGTGTGTTTTTGTACACGATTCTTATGGCTAGAGCTATTTTTCTCAGGCTGCATGTGCACACGATTTATTTATTCTTTAGAAAAAAATTAGTTTAAATCTATGCCCTTCTTGATGATTAGACATGTAGCTAAATGGGGGTAGGAGAGAAAACAGAGCCCAAAGGCAGGTTTGTAAGGTGAGATAAGGAGGGTCAAGGTGCTCTGGGAGATAAGCTGGCAGCAGATGAATGTGTGTTAGAAGAAGGATGGATCATGACAGCTAAACAGGGGAGATGAACAAGGGAAGCAAGGTTTTAACCAGTAGAATACTGGAAGGAATCTATTCCCTTTGCTCAAATGCCGTAACTAGCTTTATGTGTTTATGATAAGAAGGAAAGTATAGGTCAAAATAAAGTAGGCAAAGTAAAGTAGAAGTGATGTTAAAAATTTAGAAGAAGACAGGGGCGCTTGGGTGGCTCAGTGGGTTAAACCTCTGCCTTCAGCTCAGGTCATGATTTCAGGATCCTGGGATCGAGGCCCACATCGGGCTCCCTGCTCAGCAGGGAGCCTGCTTCCTTCTCTCTCTCTCTGCCTGCCTCTCTACCTACTTGTGATCTCTCTCTCTGTCAAATAAATAAATAAAATCTTAAAAAAAAATTTAGAAGAAGACAGAGAAATGATNCAAAATAAAGTAGGCAAAGTAAAGTAGAAGTGATGTTAAAAATTTAGAAGAAGACAGGGGCGCTTGGGTGGCTCAGTGGGTTAAACCTCTGCCTTCAGCTCAGGTCATGATTTCAGGATCCTGGGATCGAGGCCCACATCGGGCTCCCTGCTCAGCAGGGAGCCTGCTTCCTTCTCTCTCTCTCTGCCTGCCTCTCTACCTACTTGTGATCTCTCTCTCTGTCAAATAAATAAATAAAATCTTAAAAAAAAAATTTAGAAGAAGACAGAGAAATGATTAAGCTAAAGACAAATCCTAAAAGATAATGGGTTTTTCATATAATATTTTAGAATTGTTATTCTGCTTAAAGGCATAATTTGAGTCTCAGTAGGAACAAAAGTAGAGAAAGAGAAAATTTTTTAAAGGAAAAATAACAAAATGCCACTGAAAATGTGTATATATGTAATATACGCATACAAACATATGTGTATAATAAATATATATATTTTTTACACTTACATATATGACAGTAAGCTAAGAACTGTTGGTAAATCAATTAAATGTATGTAACAATTGTTATAAGGGGCTCAGACTCTAAGTTCTGGTATCACTTTATAATTCTATGTTCCATGAGTATTGAGTTTCTGATCATTTATGATCCTGGTTCATGGTTTTATTTGTAACCCGTATAAAACTGTCTTCTTCCTCTTGTATTAAATCTAGTCTCACCATATCCTTACTTAAAAAAAAAATAAAAGTGTCTGCTTCCAAAAGCATTGGGAAGCTGTAGAAATCTTCACTGAAACTTTTATCAGAACAGTAAGGACGGAATGAGATAGTACATCACACAGCATAACTTCTTTAAAAATATCATTAAACATTTCTTCTTCTCAATAAAGTTCCCCTCATCATGGCAGCCTCTTAAACATAATCTGTTATGGTTACTTGCATTCCGTTTACCCATTGTGCTGCTCAGTGAGATAAAAACTTAGTAGCTCGGCAAAATAAATGGTATCCTTGAAAAATGATGTTCTGTTGCTCTTACTATATAATTAACCTCCCAAATTTAATGGATTAAAATGACAATCATTTAATTATATATTATGTGGATCGATATTTCAGGCAGGGTTTGTCTGGTTGATTCTTAGGTTTCATGTTTGTCAACTGGAGGTCACTCAGTGGAATTCACCTTGTGGCTGGTCCAGTCTGAAGGGTCCAGAGAATTTTGGCTCACATATATATGATTCCATTCCTCAGAAGTGATGGCTAGAGAGCTAGGCCTTACTGGGATCTTCTTCTTCTCCATGTGGTCACTCCATACGGTCTGTCCAGCTAGAGAGTTCACTCCTCACATTGGAACTCAGGGCTCCAACACCAAGTGTGTCTAGAGTGTCTAGTGCAAACTACAAGTTCTCTTACAACCTCGCCTCAAAAACCCAAGAAAATTACTTCTATTCTCTTGGTCAAGCAGGTTACTAAGGCCAACATCATTCAAGGCAAAGGGAATTAGATTCTATTTTTCAGTGGGAGGAACAGCAAAGAAAAACATTATTTTTTTATATTTATTTTTTTAAGATTTTATTTATTTCTTTGTCAGAGAGATAGAGAGCAAGCACAAGCAGGGGAGTGGCAGGCAGTGGGAGAAGCAGACTTCCTGATGAACAAGGAGCCGGATGTGGGACCCAGGACATCATGACCTTAGCCGAAGGCAGAGGCTTAACCCACTGAGCCACCCAGGTGCCCCAAGAAAAGTTTTAAATTAGCACAGAAGGGGGCGCCTGGGTGGCTCAGTGGGTTAAAGCCTCTGCCTTCGGCNTTCAAGGGCGCCTGGGTGGCTCAGTGGGTTAAAGCCTCTGCTTTCGGCTCAGGTCATGATCTCAGGGTCCTGGGATCGAGGCCCGCATCGGGTTCCCTGCTCAGCGGGGAGCCTGCTTCCCCCTCTCTCTCTCTGCCTGCCTCTCTGCCTCCTTGTGATCTCTCTCCCTCTGTGAAATAAATAAATAAAATCTCTAAAAAATAAAAATAAAAAATAAATAGATTCAATATGCTACTTTCTTCGACAGAGTGAAAAGTCCGCACAAACTGGAGATGCGTAAAGGAAACGATTATATAGCCTGTTTCACAGATCACTGAATGAATTGAAGAAACTGGACAGGGGGAAAGATACATTACTTTCCAACATGGACCAAATTATGTGTATATTTTTATTTAATTTTTATCTTTTTAAACCACTTTATTGAGTTATAATTGACAAACAAAAGTTGTGCATATTTAATGTATACGACGTAAAGAGTTAGGAGATATGTATAGAATGGTGAAACCATTACCACAACCTATGTCATGAATATATCCATTCCCTCCAAAAGTTTCCTTCTGACATCTTTTATTATTGTTATTGTCATCATCATCATCATCATCATCATCATTTTGTGATAAAATACTTAAGATGTACCCTCTTAGCAAATTTTCAAGTCTACAATATAGTATTGTTAACCATAGTCACTATGCTGTACAGTACATCTCTAGGTCTTTTCATCTCATAAAACTGAAATGTATACCCTTTGACTGGCACTTCCCCATTTCCCCGTTCCCCTAGCCCTTGGCAAGCACCATTCCACTCTCTGCTTCTAAAAGTTTGACTATTTTAGATTCCTCATGTAAGTGGCATCATGTGCTATTTGTCCTTCTGTGCCTGCTGAATTTCACTTTGCATCATGTCCTCCAGAGTCATTCACATTGTAGTGAATAGTAGGATTTCCTTTGTAAAGGCTGAATAATATTCCATTGTAGGTAGCTATCACATAACCAAAGAGGAGAGTCAAGATTACATCTATCTCACATTACAAAAATCTAAAGAACTGAAATCTATAAGAAAAGCAATAAAAAGATGAAGTTTCTCTCCTTCAATTAGCAGACTGGCCAATAGAAAGATAATGTGAGCCCCATATGTAAATAAAAGTTTTCTAGCCTCATTAAAGGAAAATAAAAAGATGCAGGTGAAATTAATTTAAATAATATACTTAATTAATGCAACCTATTCGAGAATGTTACCCTTTCAATGTATAATCAATAATAAAGAAATTATAAGTGAAATATTTTACTATTTATATACAAAGTCCTTGAAAGCCAGAGTGTATTTATACTTCCAGCACATCTGCAGTCCAACTTGCCATAATTAAAATGCTCATTAGCTAATGTGGTCAGTGCTTACTTTATTGGACGTGCAGCTCTAGACTCTTGCTACTGAAAAGTGATACTCAAAGCAGCAACTTTGACATCACGTGCAATCTTGTTAGAAATACGGAACTTTAGGTTTTACCTAAGACCTACTGAATCAAAATCTGCATTTTAATGAGATCTCCAGGTGACACTGAAGTTTCAGCTTCCCGCTTCCTATTTGCTCAGGCTGCCCTAACACAATACCGCATGCTAGTGGCTCAAAAACCAGAAATTTATTTCCTCATGGTTGTAGAGGTTAGAAGACCAAGATCAAGCTGTCAGCAGATTTGACTTTTCCTGAGGTCTCTCTCCTGGCTTGCAGATGGACTTCTGTTCTTGCCATGTCCTCACCTCTTCTTTATGTTGTGTGCATACCTCAGGGGTCTCTTCCTCTTTCTATAAGAATGTTAGTCATATTGAATTAAGGTCCACCCTAATGCATCATTTTAATTTAATCACCTCTTTAAAGGCCCCCATCTCCAAATATATTCCTTTCCTGAGATTATCAGGGTTAGGACTTCAACATAAGAATATGGGGGGAAATAGGGCACCTGAGTGGCTCAGTTGTTGGGTGACTGCCTTCGGCTCAGGTCATGATCCTGGAGTCCCTGGATGGAGTCCTGCATCGAGCTCCCAGCTCCATGGGGAGTCTGTTTCTCCCTCTGACCTCCTCCCCTCTCATGCGCATGCTCTCTCTCTCTCTCTCTCTCTCAAATAAGTAAACAAAATCTTTAAATAAAAAAAAAGAATATGGGAGAAAACAGTCCATAATATTAAGTCCATAATATCTTCAGAGTCACCTACTCATCTCTGACCAATGTCTTCCTCAAATCTTTTTTTTTTTTTTGTCTTCCTCAAATCTTCTTTCCTTTCCTGATCCCACCCAGGTTATACACTTCCCATAAAGGCAAGCTTTTATCATTACTAGAATAGTCTGTATGATTTTCTAATTTTCTGCTACAATTTAACCTCCACCAAAGTATGCAACTTGAAAGGAGTGTTAAGTCTTCTTTTCAGCAATATCCTCTGAACTTATAACAACACCTGGCCTGTGAAATAGAAGTAATGCAATAGTTGAAAGAATGAAGAAATGTAATAATTATTGAAACCTAGGAGAGAATTCTAAAAACAAGTATTCTTGGAACAGTACATCATATCTTACTTCCCTAAGGGGATAAGAGGGGTTGAAACTTTTAGGAGGAAACCACCTCAGCCTCTCAGCAGAAAATCTGCAAATCTATATGCATCTGAATTAATCATTTTGCCTTTGCTATTTTCCTTTGAGGAAAGGTCCCTATTTTATCAAAATCCAAATCTTCTACTTATGCTGTGGGTCTACTCCCCTCTTACCCTCCCAGGATTGCATTCTTTGATTATTTCTGCTCCCCCTGTGTCTTCAGTCCTTTCTTTTTTTCTCTATCATAAAATGTTCAAGCACCTTACATCTTCAGGGAAAAAAAAGTTTTCCGAGGTTAGCTCTAACCATCTTACCTCTCCAGTTAGCCTTCATGGTCAAGTCTCTTGAAAGAAGAAGCTACATTTATGATCTCTAGCACTCACTTACTCCTTATAATTCAGGGAGGTAAGATTTACTTTCCTCAAACTATTTTACTCATTTATTCTGGAAGAAACCATCCATCTACTACATGTCACTAAATTCAACAAGCAACTTTTAAACTCACTTAACTTTCAGTGGCATTTAACACTGCTAATGAATTTCACATTCCTGAAAACTGGCCTCCCCCTTTTTTCTTCTCCAGTGGGAATAAACCCTCCTGGTTTTCCTCCTACCCCTCTGCCTGTTATTCCATCAACTTGACAAGTTCTCCTTCTTCAGCCATCAGTTGAATATATGTGGTCTTCGTCTCTCTTTTCTCTTTCTTTCTTTTTTAAAGATTTATTTATTTGAGAGAGAGAGCCTGTACACGAGTTAGGGGAGGGGCAGAGGGAGAGAGAATCTTCAGGCAGACTCCTCGCTGAGTACAGAGAATGATACGGAGCTTGATCCGAAGACCAGTGAGACCCTTACTTGAGCTGAAACCAAGAGTCGGATGCTTAACTAATTGAACCACCCAGGTGCCCTTTAGTCTCTCTTTTTTCATGCTGCTTGTTATTCCTGGGCACCTTTATAAACTCCCTATATCCACTTATTATCTCTACTTTTGCTCTAGATACATAATTGCCTAAAGGACATTTCCATTTGTACATCCTGAAGAATCCTTAAATTCAACATGTTTATAAATTAACTCATTATTTCCTCCCCTTGCTTCCAGTCATATTTACATTTCCTCTGTGTTTTCTGGATTGTATAGTGACATCATGTATTCACCCACTTGTCATGTCAGAAGTCGAGGGATAATTTTTTATTCTCCTTCCTTTCTTTATGCTCCAAGTCTCATCAGTGGTCTTCTAAATAGATTTGAATTTCCAACGCAGACAAGTCTCAACTGGCACACTGCTGATTAGCTTGTTTTTTCTTTGTTTTTTTTTTAAAGATTTTATTTATTTACGTGACAGAGAGAAACACAGCTAGAGAGGGAACACAAGCAGGCAGAGCAGGAGAGGGAGAAGCAGGCTTCCCGCTGAGCAGGGAGCCCAATGCAGGGCTCGATCCCAGGACCCTAGGATCCTGACCTCAGCAGAAGGGAGACGCTTAACGACTGAGTCACCCAGGTGCCCCTGATTAGCTTGTTTTATTTTCCCTTTGTTCCCTTTTAATCTACTCTAGATAAAATATTGAGACCAGAAAGGCCACAGTGTTCTCAATATACAAACTGTAGATTGACCAATCAGTTGATCTATCTATCCATCCAGTACGCATAATTTTCAAATGGCCCCCAAGATTCCCACAACCTGATGTGTACACCTTGTTTTATTCCCTTTTCTTGAGTATGATACCTATAACTTTATTTTTAATATGATAAGATTAAAGATTAATGGGATATTGCTCCATGATTATGTTACATTATATGGCAAAGATGAAGGGATTTTGCAGGTATAACTAATGTCCCTAATTAGTTTAGTATAGGTTAATAAGAGTGATATTATCCTGGAAAGCCTGACCTAAGCAGATGCCATTTAAAAGGATACTACTGGGCGCCTGGGTGGCTCAGTGGGTTAAAGCTGCTGCCTTCAGCTCAGGTCATGATCTCAGGGTCCTGGGATCAAGCCCCGTATCGGGCTCTCTGCTCGGCAGGGGGCCTGCTTCCTCCTCTCTCTCTGCCTGCCTCTCTGCCTACTTGTAATCTGACCTCTCTCTCTCTCTCTCTGTGTCAAATAAATAAATAAAATCTTTAAAAAAATAAATAAATAAAAAATAAAAGGATACTACTCTCCCAGCACCTGAGTAGCTCAGTCAGTTAAGCATCTGCCTTCAGCTCAGATCATGATCCCGGGGTCCTGAGATTGAGCCCAACATTGGGTTCCCTGCTCAGCAGGGAGTCTCCATCTCCTTCTCCCTCTGCCCTCTGTTCCTCCCCACTGCTCATGCACTCTCTCTCTCTCTCAAATAAATAAATAAAATCTTAAAAAAAAAAGAGAGAATACTACTCTCCTGCTGGCCAAGAAGAAGCAAAGAGCTATGGTGTAAAGTCCTGTGGAGAGGGGCAGCCTCTCAGAGTTGATAATCTCAGTCTCACAACTATGAGGAATTCAATTCGGCCAAACACCTAAATGAGCTTAGAAGACCCCTAGCTCCAGAAGGTATCCTAGCCTGGCCAACGTCCTGAATTCAGTCTCGTAGGACCCCAGTCAGAGGAACCAGTTACATAGTGCCTGGACTCCTCCAACAGAAGCTGTGAGATAATAAATGCTCATTGTTTTAAGAGGCTAAGTTATTAATTTTTTTTTGTTCAAAATATTTCAGTGGATTCCCAGGGCACTCAGAATAAAATCTTTATCATATCTTATAAGACTTTCCGTGAAGTAGGCTGTGCCCCTCCCTCCAGTCCTCGGTCTTTTCTCTTACCAGCTTTTCTCTTGCTGAATAGGAACCAGTTATTTAAGGCTTTTTTTTTTTTTTTTAACTTTCACAAGACTCAGACTCTCTCTTGGCTTCAAATTTTCACATTCATCTGGACAACTCTACCATCACACACTACCACTCTGATAAAAGCCACAGTCATCCTTTTCCTGAATTGCTGTAATAATCTCCTCACTGATCTCCCTGCACTTGCCCCTTTCCCTCCCACCATAGCCTTTCCCTGACAGAGTCGTTAGACTAAAACTGTTAAAGCATAAGTCACACAAAGATTCTGCTCTGCTCAGAACTTCACAAAGTCTCTCTGTTCTCTTTGGTTTTATACTTTGGTAAAAACCAAAGTCCATAAAATGGCTTCAAAGGCTGTGAACAGCCTGACCTCCACTTGTCTTTCTAATCTCATTTCCTTCTCCTTTCCCACTAGTTCAGTGGCCCTGGTCCAACTCTTCTTTTTTTTTTCCCCCTCTTCTCTTTATACTCCAGCTTGTTCTATCTAAGAGAGGGAGAGCACTGCTGTACTTTCTGTCTAAACCACTCTTCCCCTGGGGTACACATCGCTTAGACTCACTTCTCTCTGGTCACTCAAATGGCAGCTCACACCACTGACTGTATCATTCCTTATTCGTGTTCTTCAGAATGAGAACATCTCCCACTACTCTGGCAAGTCCTTCCTCTGATGTTTTCCTCTATAACACTTACCATCATCTCTCATTCTGTGTGTATATAGTTCTTTTTTTATACGTCTGGCCACTGGAATGTAAACTCCCATGAGGACATGGATGCTTCTCCCCTTCACTGCTGTATCCCCAGTACCTAGAACAGTGGCGAGTACATAGTAGAAAATGAACAAATACTTGTAAAATAATCAGTTAAAAAAAAAACAACAACGACAACACTGGTTTGCTCTTTCTAACACACTATCCTCTTCCCTCTTCCTCCCCCACCCAAATCCCAAGAAGTACACCTTCTTTATTTTTTCAAATTAGCTTTTTTTATCCTATTCATTCTCAGAGTAGGTTGTATCTCCACAAAACATTTTCCTAGAACCCTGTTTGTAGTTCAATTACAATAATAATTATATTTACTACTACTACTAATTAATGTTAGTTTCAGTGGCTGAGTATGTATTCTAAAACATGGGGAAGGTTTTTTGTTTTTTTGTTTTTTTTAAAGATTTTATTTATTTCACAGAGGGAGAGAGATCACAAGGAGGCAGAGAGGCAGGCAGAGAGACGGGGCGGGGGGGAAGCAGGCTCCCTGCTGAGCAGGCAGCCCAATGCGGGCCTCGATCCCAGGACCCTGAGATCATGACCTGAGCCGAAAGCAGAGGCTTTAACCCACTGAGCCACCCAGGCGCCCCATAGGGAAGGTTTTATATTCATTACTTTATCCCTTGTTAACTAATACAGGACCTGCAACACATTATGTGCTGTATGGGTATTTGTAAGCAGTAAAGCATATAGCATATAAAATACATAAGCAAAGCAAGTGAATCTCTTTCCTTTTCTTCAATTCTTACCTTCACCTTGTTTTGCTTAGCAGAATACCAGACATATTACTAGTACTAGGTGCATATTTTTGACTGATCCATTAGTTGATTTGGAGATCTTAGGAGGAAATGACCAAACTAACCATGAAGCATTGAGGTAGAGCCATAGAATTCAACCTCATGTGGCCATAAATAGATGCCTCTATGATTAAAAAAAACTACATAAAAGTTAAGTTATTGAAAGAATTATACCTTTGGAAATATATTTCTATGAAATGAACACTTTGATGTATGTGTATATGTATATATATGCACATACATATATATTTCTCAACGAAATTATTTAATGGAATTATTAAATTATGACAACATCGCTTTCTTTTAAAATAATTTTTAAGTTACATTTTTCCTTTGGATTTTTTTTTAATAAATGAGTAAGTGACTGTGTTTTTCTTCAAAAGATTTTAGTAACAATGTTCCCTACATTTGAAACAAACACATAGTGCCCTTACTTGCTGAGCAGTGAAGCACAAGATTCCTGGACAAAGCTCAGTTCCTCCACTACTGATCTCTGTCATAAATTTTTGTATTGAGACCTAACTAACAACAGAAGAGACTTTCATGCCATTTGAATTTTTATTATGACTCTATTCAGACCCTCTTCAAACCTTATTGATTTATATAAACTATTTAGCCATTATTAACCGTTTAACAAACCACTTAAATAATTAAATTCTTCTGTTCCTACTCTGCTATGTTTTATTCCAATGTTTAACGTCGCCAACTTAGAAACTCAAATGACTTATTAATAGATATATGAAAACAAGGAATATATTGCTTAATAAAAAGTATTTTTAATATTTCAGTTTTCTGAACTAAAAAGTTTATAGACACTTATGCTTAGTGTACACATCGCAGTTTTATAAACTTGCCTGTAATATATTATGCACTCATATTTAGTGAAATGCTATTTTCCAGCATCCTTTAATAGCTTCATTTTGTGGAACAGGATTTATTTATTCCAATGCTGTCAGTGTTATAATAGTTCTTGTGTGTCATTTAGAGGTATCCATCCAACATAATGACAGATTATGAAGAAAGAGGACACGAGAATAAATGGCCATAATAAGAGAAGGTAGATGTGGCAAATTCCCCATCGTGATTCTCTTAATCATAGTTAAAGTTTCATTTTCTATGTAAATTTTTTCCATCTGTCATTGAGCTCTACAAATGAAAGAATTACAAGTGAAACTGTAAGTATTTATTTTCTACCTTAATGACAGATGTTTAAGGAGGACAAAAAGCAAGTTTGTGATTCTGGATAAGAAAGCCAGACCTCTTAGAATAGGGAAATGAGTGATTTAGTTACACTTTTATTTTTCCTCCCACCTACCCAATTACACGATTTTTTTCTAGGCTTGATGAAAGCCTGAGTTTTTCTACCTAATAAGTAATTGAGTTGTTATTTAGCAGATATTGCAACACTAACTTGAATGCCATCAACCTAGCTGAGATGGGGAAATGGTCAGTGTGCAGACAGTGAAAGCAAAACTTACCAAGAGTTCAAAGATGATAGATCGAAGCTGAGTGGTATGTATCTGTCAACATTAATGAAAGTAATGTTCCTTTGAGGATTGTTATTTTAGGGGAAAATAGGACTTCATTAGGGAGTTAAGCTATGTAATAAGAGAAATATCTCCAACATTCTACTTTCTATAATAAAATATTTTTATTCATACAACTCAAGAGAAAACTGATTAGCATTTTGACTTTGGAATGGCTTGAGGCCCTAGGTCAAAAGAACCGTCTCCATTAATGTTAGCTACTTTATAGGTCTCATTACTAATCTTTAATCCTTCCTTAAAATTATGATATTGCCTTATTACCTGGAATTATGATTTATAAATGATAGCAGTGTAAAAGTGTCACTAATTCATAATTTTAGAGAGTAGAGCCCATCAAAATTTTCTCTGATGTGTTTTATGAAAGGGGAAAAACCCAAGCCCTTTAATTAATAACCTGTCCTGGAAAACCATCTTTCTAGAAGGGAACTGAAAAGACTTAAGGATAACCAATAATAGCCTGACATGCTCTTTTATTTCAAAAGGAATCATTTGCTATTAATAATGGTAAGCAGAGTTTCAGGACATTTTATGGGGGCATCATTCCTTTACCTTGTCAGTTGGTTTTATGTTATAAAGAGGATGGTGATGGGGTGAACCAAGCTTGCAGGCATATATAACATTATAGAAGAGGAAGAATCTATGATGCTTCATCAGACAAGCCATTTCATTTTGTCATTGAGTCATAGCAAAGTCATTGCTATCTGAGGAATTATTATAAAGCGGTTATTTGTAATCTTAGGCTTTATAGAACCACTTAGGTTTAAAGTTAATATCAGTTTCTGTAATCACATCATACAAGGGAAATTTAGATGCAAATATTTGACGTATTTTGTTCCATTTATTAAAAATAAAATGTGTACATAAATTTTAATTTTGTTTGCAAAGTTAAGAATATTATGGTAAATTTTTCATTACTTGACAGTACTACTGGTTGGTGAAAATTGTTACAGCTACACTGAGCATATTCTTCCTTGTCTCTACTCTAATCCTCTCCTATCCCAGTAGTAGGCAGAACTTCTAGAATAGGGGTGCCTGGGTGGTTCAGTTGGTTAAGCATCTGACTCTTGATTTCAGCTCAGGTCATGATCTCAGGGTTGTGGGTTTGGGCCTTGCTGTCGGGCTCCACACTCAGTGGGAAGTCTGCTTGGGACTCACTCTCTCCTTGTCTCTCTGCCCCTCCCCAACCCCCCCCCATGGTCTGTCTGTCTGTCTCTCTCTCTCTCCAAAAGAAGTAAATAAATCTTAAAAAAAAAAACTTCTAGAATATTAAGGAACATTACAGCAAAAAAGAATCAAGATATAGAAATTTAGAATCATAGATACTAGAATATTTATGTAGCATTCCTTCAATGCCTTGAGAAGCGAAGCCCCTGAACAAAGACAAAATAGCGAGAGATGGTTTCACCAGGATTTTATGAGTTCTAACATTATAAGAAAATTTATCATAGTTACTAATGTTGTAAGTAAACTTATGTGAGATGTTCATTCACTCAAAAACAATGTATTGAGAGGTTGTTCACTTCTGTGGAAAGTGAATAAAACAGCTTTCACTGAGCTATTTTATCACATTATAGAAGGTAATGACAAAAAACACCCATTTAGGCAATACTTTAATTAGATATGTTATAGATCGGGTTATGTGCTATGAGGAAGAAATAAAAAAGGATCCTGAAACAGAAAGTGAGTGGGGACGATGGGACTGTTCGTGGAAGATCTTTCCATCGTAGTATTTAGCTGAAACCTGAATGATAAGAATAAAATAAGCTCAGAAAATACTAAGGGAAAGCATTCCAGCTAAGAACAGTAAATGACAGTTTTCTGTTTTCACTCCTGCCCCATGCTGAGAGGTTCCAGGACCTTACCATATGATCTACCATGAGATCTTCAACATCTCCCTAAATACTGAACACTCAGACTGCATAGATTTTTTTTTAAGATTTTATTTATTTATTTGACACAGAGCGAGAGAGAGATTACAAGTAGGCAGAGAGACAGGCAGANGAGCCCGATGTGGGCCTTGATCCCAGGACCCTGAGATCATGACCTGAGCTGAAAGCAGAGGCTTTAACCTACTGAGCCACCCAGGCGCCCAGATTTTCTGACCCTCAATCCTGAAACTCAGAATTTATGTTTACAGTGCAAATCATTTTGCCTTGAAATGTCTCTGGCATAGT
>LNAC01000563.1:848403-912423 GCA_002007465.1 Ailurus styani | reverse complement strand
GGACTAGATAATCATTTCTTAAACTGTGTTCTTAATACTCTTCTGTTATACTAATTTGCATTATAAAAAGAACACGTGTTCATTGGTCAGACATGTTTGCCACATAATGCGTCACATTGTAAAGAAGATTTCTTTTTGTAGGAATTTTCCATATCTTAATATATTCATGAGAACTGAAAATTTCAAAAGGATGGGGGTGGGGCAAAGTATTTATAAATAGTCTAAGCCGTTGTGACCAAGCAAATTTTTTTCAAAAACTATTTATGATAATTGGACTAAGTGATCTTTCAAATACATACAACAATACGTACAACACCACATTACCTATGATATAGCTGACAATTTTATTTACCCTATTTTTGGAGGTGCAATTTGCAAAACTAAAAAGCCTACAGAAAAGAAACAAATATGGAAAATATTTTATATACATAAATCGTGAAATAAATAATGTGATGATAAGATGAGTGATTCTACATTCAGAAAAGAATGATAACATATTATGCCAGTTTCCATGTTAAAGATTTTCCTTAAGCAGTCTCTTTTTATAACAGCCCTACATGTAAAGTGATTATCTTTAATCTACTATTGGGAAAATGGAGACAGAGAGAGATGAGTTGCTCAGGGTATAGGCTAGTTGCTGTGAAGAAAGATCCAAAATATAGTTGTTCGGTAAGATAGAAGTCTTCTTTTGTCTTTCTTTCTTTTTTTTTGTTTTTTTTTTTGTTGTTGTTGTTGTTTTTGTTTTTTGTTTTTTGTTTTTTTGTCGTTGTTGTTGATGTTTTGTTTTAAGTCACTGGCAAACTATCGATCGGTGATCAAAGGTCAGTAGATGGCTCAGATTCACAAAGTCATCTAGGGAATCAGGTTCCTTCTATCTAATTTCTCTTCTGGACACTCATGTTGCTTTTATATGCATGGTTGAAGCCAGGTCACCAGTACCGTGTCTATATTCTAGCCCCAGGAATGTGGGGAAATATTGAGAGGCGGGGAAGCTTTACAGAAAGTTTCAGGCAAGGGAGTTTTAAAAAATAGTCACCAGCATGTTCCTGTTCCAACTTGGCTAGACAGAGGAGAAGTTCTATTACTAGAAGGAAGGAAGAGTGGGTACGAGAGGGAAATTTTCAGTGTCTGCCAAAAAAGAAAGAGGGTGGGAGAGAAACAGAAGGAAAGAGAAACAGAGAGAGAAGGTCTATTTTTACATCGAAACACAGTGTCCCTCAAAATGCAAACTGAAATGCATAATGACACTAATAATGCTATCAAATATTCATAAAGAGCAGACTTTGTGCCACACAATGTTCTAAAAATTTTGCATATACACATTAACCCATTTGATTCTCACAAAAACCCTACAGTGTATGTACTATTATTATTGCCACTTCACAGATGATGGAAATGAAGCAGAGGTTCAGGGACTCATGCAAAATGACACACTAGTAAGCAGTGACCTGGGATTCTAAAATAGGCTGTCTGGCTCTGATAATCGATGCTCTTCAATGTCCCACTCTTCTGCTTTTCCATGTCCTTTCTTCCATGAGTAGAAGAACTCTTCACATAAATCTGTTCATCTAATGCCTGACTATACTGTAATCCAACTTAACAATAGTTTTGTTAGAAAAGGTTGGGGGGCGCCTGGGTGGCTCAGTGGGTTAAAGCCGCTGCCTTCGGCTCAGGTCATGATCCCAGGGTCCTGGGATCGAGGCCCACATCTGGCTCTGTGCTCAGCGGGGAGCCTGCTTCCTCCTCTCTCCTCTCTCTCTGCCTGCCTCTCTGCTTACTTGTAATCTCTCTCTCTGTGTCAAATGAATAAATAAAATCTTTAAAAAAAAAAAAAAGAAAAGAAAAGGTTGGGAAATGAGGATTTAAGTCTGTGATAAGTAACTTTATTTTCTGTTTATAATATGGTAAAAATAATGAGGGATGAGGTTTATCTTACCTAGATCTAGCTGACACTATACCATTTTTAACTCCAGAAACTCCCAGACCTTGACATGTAGCCACATTGGATTTCAGAAATCAGTGTGATTTGTCTTTGCTTAGAAAATCACCATTCACAGCATATCTGTTACGACAGTCTGCAGATCAACAGTATAAACACATCGAAGTCCTTAGATTTGTTGTTGTTGTTGTTGTTGTTTTCTTTTAAGTACTCCTGTAACTACGATGTCAAGTAGAACATTAATACATAGTTTTGGATATCTTCAAAAGTCCCGAATATTTGGCACCATGTTAACAGACCTCATGTAATTCTATCCTGTTCACCACTAATTGTGCCTAAATTGTGTAGCTCTGAGAGTTTCCTGCTCCTTGCTCAAAGTGGAAAACATCTGATTGGAATTAACACTGCCTTGAATAGGGTCTGTGACAACAGAAGGGCAGTTCTGTCAGTGTCTGTGCCACACATGGCATTTTGGTGCACTCCCTATATTGCTCACATCAGTAGTTAGGCTTCAGTTAGGGGAAGCCTAACCAGAGAAGGAAGAAAGACAGACCTGAAGCATTTCAGCATTGCTCTGAGACATTAAGAGGCAAGAGGGGAATCTGAGTCAAAGACTCACTTCAGAGCTATCACCATGCACCATGACTGCAGTTCAAGGTTCAGAAGCCCTAATTTACTCAGGAACCCGACCTAGGAAAACCAGTTGAATGTAGTCTATGTGTATAGAATGTGATTTTTTAAAATTTCTAATATCAACTTCCCCATATCCATATCCCATCCAGAACCTGAATTTACTAGTTCAACATAGGTCATTTAACAAATATTGCCAACAAAAATCAGCATAAAGTGGTTCTTTTATTCATTAATGAGTCTCAAATTATAAAGTATAAAGTTTGAATTTTAATCTCATAGGTGATTTTTTTAAAGCTTTATTAATCCATTAAAAGATCTCTAAATTATCCACACACTGTTGCACAAGGGAGAAGTTTTCAAGTAGATATCTTTTGGTTCTTGATCTTTTCTTTTTTTTTATTCCCAGCAGTTTGCTCTCATAACAGTCTTAAATTGTTGCATATTAGAATGTTTAACTTTGTCTGCATTCAATTCCACTAGAAAGAGAGCATTCCTTTCACAAGTATGAGGCAAAAATATGTCCTTGAAGCCTTAAACTGAGTACATAAATATTTTCTCTTATTTAAGTGAGATACTCCCAAAAGTAACAGTTGTAAATAGATAAATATTCTAAGTATGCATATCTTTTCTCACACTTATAAGTAATTTCTTCCCACAGGAGATGTGAAAGAGAATGTTTGTATCTCTTGAATCCTGATTGTTTTTTCTAAAGTGTGACCTAAAAGTGCAGGAGCAAATTAAAACCACATAAATGCCAGTGATTTCTTTGTTGCTTTTTTAAAGTTAATTGTATCAGAATGTATCCCTGTAAAAATATAAAATAAAACCTATTCTCTGCTCTTCTCATTTACTTTCACATCCCCTCCTTTCTGTCTCCCTATCCAAATCAATATTAATTGAACCACATTCCTCTCAGGAGCCAAGCACCCTTTTGAAAATGGTCTTTTAGTGCTTTCTTCAAGAATATCATTTACAACCAAGATTAATGTAGCATCAACTGATTTTCGGGCCATTGTAATTAGGGGTCTCAGTGTCTTTGAAATATTCTTGGAATTTTATGACAAAGGTAACTATTGTAAAAGTACAATTTTCAAAACTGTAACTAGAGAATGACAAAATTTGGTCAAAGGCCATTTGAAGAATACATTGTTATCCAAGAAAGAATGTTGGAAGCCGATCACTAAATTAAATTAAGAAGCAATTAATAGTGATGCCTCAGAAGCAGGTAATAGTGGGTGGCTCAGTTGGTTGACCGTCCAACTCTTAGTTTCGGCCCAGGTCAGGATCTCATGGGTCATGGGATGGAGCCCCACATGGGGCTCCGTGCTCAGTGGGAAGTTGGCTCGGGAGTCTCTCCCTCTCTGTTGCCCCCACCACCACCAACCCCACCACAGGTTCTCTCTCCCTCTCTCCCTCTCTATGAAATAAATAATATTTTTTAAGAGAAGTTAATAACTTCAGAGAAATATAGCCATAACAATTAGGGTTATTTTTATTTCAAAACAGAATTCATTTGAATTCTAACTAGACAAAAATCTACAACTGCATAGCATGTCACCGTTAATCAATAGTAAGTAGCAAGTCACACTAAACTAAGTTACCCTGGGGAAAATCTTTGAGTGGGATTGTTAGATAGTGTTCTGGAATGGCATTAGAAGGACACACAGGCATCCTTTTTCCTTATTCCCTTGCTTTGGGTACTTTTATTTAACATTTCAAGTCCTTTAATGAGAAACATTCATTCCTGTAACTATTGAGCATTATTAATATAACAATAACTTCTTGATAAATATGTGTTTTGTCTTCATCTGAGATGGAAAAAAGTAAAAGTTTTAGATTAAATGAATTAAAATTTTTTAACACATGAGAATTGACAAAATAAAAAAAAAAGATATCAACTTCCCACAATTATCAGGATGACATATGTAGGGTTTTCTAAGATAGTTGTGATTTCCTATATTATTATTTTTTAATGAAGGTGATTTTTTATAACAGATACATTTAAAATCTTTGCAGATACTCTTATATCAACAAATTTACATATTAGAAAACTATATTTCATAAAATATGTTCTGATTATTAGCTCAAAAAAGAAGATCATGCAATTATTAAGGTTGTTTCTTCAGTCAACAAATAGTTACTGAACATTTCTAATGTGAAGGGTAGCAAGAAAAGGGTGAAAATATGAACAAACATGCTTTTTGTACTAAGAAGTTTATAACCTGGATGGTACATGAAAACATTTAATTTTGACATATTAAAGACTGTGAGCAATATTCTAAGGAAGCTGGTAAAAAACAGTCACACTAGAGCACAGAAGAGAAAGGCCCCTGATAAGTACAGAGAACAGGTCTAACTTGGGTCACAAATTATCAGTGAGAGTCAACAGGTTGAAATGAAATAGCTTGTAAAGTTATGGTTTCAGGGAGATCAAGAGCAAAGCATGGGAAGCCAAAAGGAAATTTCCTAGGAATTTCAGATATTTAACTTGAGGATATTATACATTTACAGAGAAGACTAAGATGAATTATGTATGAAAAGCTAAGGCTAGGGCAGTTTTTGCTTAATCTTAAAGGTTAGTGATTCTGTTTCTTCAGAAAACGACTAATGTGCCTTACCACTTAGAACAATATAGATATTTTATCAAATCTCTACAAGGTACAAATGAATGAGATTATGATAATTTTTATTTTTATTTTTTATCTTTTTGGCATTTTTTAACAGCTATGTGAAAAAAAATTTTCACATATGATGGTCTGTGTTTAAGTTTTTAAAAAATATAACTTACCAATATGACCTGCATCCTACTGAGAGCACTGGAAGTCTTAAATGATCAAGTTTGAAAGTCAATATAGTAGATAACTGGAATCCACTGAAGAGTTCCTACTAAAGACCATGATATAACCAACATAAGGGTAATCACTGCACTCCCCACACAACGGATTGGCATAAAGAGAGAAGGCAGGTGGGTGAAACTGAAGGTCTTAGAGCTAAATAGTGGAAAAGAAGCAGTTGTGTTCAATTTGAGGGGGATAAAACATGACATGGAAAAAATAAGAGTATGAATTTGATAACACTATAATTTTTTCCACTGTGAATTGTTCCTTTATTCTGAATCACATCTGAGTACATGTTACTCATATGGTAACTATTTTTTTTCATACTATAACTCTTCATATATTATTTTGCCAAAGTATGCACTAGTTTGGCATTATGGACTTGTTTCATAATCTAGTGTGGTATATCCAGAAGCAATCAAGATATTAAAAGATAAATCAGGTGAAAATACTAACACTGAAATTTAAAATGAACACAACAGAGCACATACCCTTTTTTTTCTGTTTAATAAATGTGCAGATGTAGCATAGTGAAATGTAATCAGAGAACAGCATCCTCACTTAACCAAGTGACAGGTCATGAAACATGTAACATATATTTTTTCTATTTATTAAATATTTACAAGCAATAATGAGTGATCAGTAATTATGTAAGTAACCTATTACTTTAATTTTATTTATAATTAAATAAGCAAGCTATGCTGTATACAAACATGTAAAATAGAGTGGAATAATACTTGTTAGATGTTCATTGACAGGATTATTAAAATACTCCATAATTTATGGTATCTATGCTAGATATATTATCCCTAACTCTGGCAGTTAATAATTTACATATCTGACTGATATGGTGATATATAAGAAACTATTGTGACTTCAGATAATAATTTGAAAATCTAACCTAGGAGCTCCTGGGTGGTTCAGTCAGTTAAGCATCTGTCTTTGGCTTGGGTCATGATCTCAGGGTCCTGGGATATGGCCCCACAACAGGCTTCCCACTCAGTGGGAAGTCTGCTTCTCCCTCTCCCGATGCCCCTCCCCCGTTCATGCTCTCTCTGTCTTTCTCTCTCTCAAATAAATAAATAAAATGTTTAAAAAAATAAAATATGTAAAAATAAAAACCTAACCTAAAAGTAACCAGATATAAGGCAAAATATTACATAATAATTTTATGGAGTTATATTTCTTAACTTATGGCAGTGGTTCTTAACTGGGGGCAATGACCCTCTCCCTCTCTTTCCACCAACTCAGGGGACAATTGGCAATGTCTGGAATCTTTCCAAGGGTCATCATGGATGGGATGGCATTTGATACTAGCATCTAGTGACAGAGGCCAAGATGTTGAGGCTATTAAACATCCTATAATTGAAAGGACAGTGCCTCCCCACCAAACAAAGAATTATCTGGTTCAAAATACAATGGTGCCAACATTGAGAAACCCTGACTTACAGTGTTGGCTTAAAATGTAAGCTGTAAAAACCAAATTTACTCAGTTTAATGCATTTATATGATTATATCTTGATGGGTGGCAAACAGATTGTGAAGATTAAATAACATTCCTTATGCATCAGATTTTGCCTTATTTCATTCAACAGTCTTTTTTTGGTGTATACATAAGAATACGGTGACTGATAATGTTCATTCTGTGTTTATATGAAAACTTAAGTACAGCAAAAACACTCTCCTACTCATTCTCTGTGAGTGAATATAAATGCTTTCTTAAATGTTATTATTTTAAAATGAGAATTCCTCTATATTTGCCAACAAGAGGAATTTTATTAACCAGCTCTTAGTACAAAAATGAAATCAGTGCCAAAGGACAAAGAAAAAATAAATCTAGAAGAGGAAGTTTTCCACTTTGTGAGATGGCAAGGCTCAGTTTTTTGTCGGTTTAGAATAATGCAACACCTGAAAATGCAGAACACAGAATTCTGAAACTTTCAGGCGAGAATTTTCTTATTGCTTCTAGATCCATCCCTAATTTTCTTTTCCTTAAAGGAAATCTCAGATTTGGTATGCGGTTTCATCTCTCTTCATTTATATTTCATACTTTTCACCCACACATTTCCTGTCTCTGAGGACAGTTATAAGAAAGTATAGAAGGAATTTAATTTAACATCACCTGAACAATAATAAACAATAATAGACAATAAAGTGAGTGAAACTGGATAGGCCCATCACTGACAGAGACTTGTTACATTATTTCTCATTTCGTGTCAGTCTGCAAAATATTGTAAATTGGTTGTTAGGGTTTTTAAGAAAAGTTTTAAAATATGTGTTCAGCAGTCTTTTGATGGTGATGAAAAAGATAAGATGATGATAAAAGATAACAGAGGGGCAGATCTTAGCAGGATGGTACTCAATTAAAAATAATATTCATTCTTTAGTATTCCATAGAATGAAGTCAAAAGCAAAGTAATAAACAATTTATTCAACATAGTCAAAAAAAAAAAACACATGGGACAATAAACAATAAGAATGGAAGACTGGTAATAAAGATTTAGGAGATAAACATTCAAAATTTAGCAGTGATTAAGAGTATAATGTATGGAATCACTATGTTGTGTGCCTGAAGGTAATATAAGACTATATGCCAACTCTACTTCAATAATAAAAGTGTTTAAAAATGGGAGGTACATGGGCGCCTGGGTGACTCAGTGGGTTAAAGCCTCTGCTTTCGGTTCAGGTCACGATCTCAGACTCCTGGGATCGGGGCCGCACTGGGCTCTCTGCTCGGCAGGGAGCCTGCTTCCTCCTCTCCCTGTCTCTCTGCCTGCCTCTCTGCCTACTTGTAATTTCTCTCTCCCTGTGTCAAATAAATAAATAAAATCTTTAAAAAAAATTTAAAAAAATGGGAGGGACACCTAGCTGGCTCAGTCAGAGCATGTGACTCTTGAACTCAGGGTTGTGAGTTCAAGCTCCACGTTGTGTATAGAGCTTCCTTAAAAATAAAATCTTTAAAGAAGAAAAAAAGCTTCTAGGAGTGTCCTTTTCAATTTGGGACAGTGCATTTAATAAGAAACACAGAGAACTTAGAAAGTCTTTGGGCGGGGCACCTGGGTGGCTCAGTGGGTTAAAGCCTCTGCCTTTAGCTCAGGTCATGATATCAGGGTCCTGGGATCAAGCCCCGCATCGGGCTCCCTGCTTTTCAGGAAGCCTGCTTCCTCCTTTCTCTATGCCTGCCTCTATGCCTACTTGTGATCTCGCTCTCTGTGTGTCAAATAAATAAATAAAATCTTTAAAAAAAAAAAAGTCTTTGGGCAATGATGACAAAGGCTAAAGTATAAAATGTAGTGTACAATTAAGATCAGGAAAAAAGAAAGTAATTACATATACAGAGTTGTGATTTAACCTATTATTTGTATAAATTGTCCAAGGAAAAATACTTATAGAAGTTTTTTCATTATTTGTAGTTTATAAACATTTGGAATTTATTTCTATCTTATTCTAACCTAGTCAATTGGAATAACTATGGTGAAATAATTTCAGTTTTCTCAAATGTGTTACCCATTCCTTCTGATATAATTATAAAGGTTTTCTTTACCGTTAATAATTTCAAGATAAATCAGAAAAATAAATGACTAAGAAGTAATCCCCATTTATTGTTAAGGTAAGTATCTGTGAGTAACATAAAAACTTTCTAATACTACTAAGGATCTATTTAATTCATTTATGTGAAAATTGAAAAATAAAATTGCTGCTCACTAAAACGTAAAAACAGTGTAATAACCTCTTTGTGTAAACTAGTAAACTAGTTGATTACAACAAATTATTTCTCCAAATATTTATTGAGCTTCACTATACGAGGTGTTAATCTCTACTAGATAAAATCCAGTAACAAAATGCTTATCCCCATTGTGCTTATCATTCTTGAAAGAGAAGAGAGCTAAACAAAACTTTAAATTATCCATTGATATATGTAACATATAATATATAACTTTAATTTTTGATATATTTGTGTATATATAATTTTTTAGATGGTGAAAAGAGCTATGAGGATAAAAAAATAAAGGAAAGGGAGATATGAGTGCAGAGGCATTAGTGGTAGTGGTGCGAGATTTTAAATAAGGTGGTCAGGGAAGGGCTTACATAAGCATTGAATCTTCAGTGAAGACCTAAAGGAGGTTGTATTATGCTAGGAAATGCCTCTAACCAAAATATATCAATGGCCTAATCCCTGGAAACCACAAATGTTAACCTTTGGCTAAAAGGAGGGGAAAAAAGGTCTTTGCAGATGTGATTAAATTAAGGATTTTGTGGTGGCAAGATCGTCCTGGGTTATCCAGCTGGACCCTAAATGCTAAATGCAATCATGAATCCTTTTCAAGTGGCAGTGGAAGAGATTTTACCCATAAACAAAAGAGGAAAAAGCAGTCTAATCAAAGGGGCAGAGACGTGTGAAATGCAGCCATGAGCCAAAGAATGAGAGTAGACACCAGAAGCTGGAAGAGACAAGGAATGGATTCTGTCTTAGAACCTCCTTAGAAGTCCTGCCCACACTTTGATTTCAATCCAGCATTAGTGCTTTCAAACTTTTGACTTCTAGAACTCTGAAAATAGAAAGTATTTGTACAGTTAAGACACTAAACACGTGGTAATTTGTGAGAGCAGTCATAGGGAACATATACAAGAGTGAGGATGCAAGTAATACAGACTCCTGGGAACAGAGAAGGTGTGTAGGGGAAATATTAAGAGCCTTCTTTTGGACATGTTAAGTTTGAGAGGTCTACTCGATGTCCAAGTAGGGCTATGGCAGAGAGTCTGGGGGGGTTCAGGGGACAATTCTGGGCTATCTAAATAAATTTGAGAATTATTAACTTGTAGACTGTAGTGAAGTCATGGGACCAGATGACTGAGATACTTAGAAAAAAGAAAAGGTCAAATCACTGGGCTGTGGAACCCTTCAGTATTAGAGATTAAAGATATGAAAAGGAACCAGAAAAAAAGCTGAGAAAATCCTGGCCTGACTGGTCAGAGGGAACTCAGGCAAGAATGATAACCCCGGAATTCAATGAAGAATGTATTTCAAGGAGGACTGCATGTCAACTGTATCAAAAGCTTAAGGGCAGGTTGACTGAGAAGTGTGGAATGACTGCTTTTGGCCCCAAGATCATTGCTAGGATTTTTAATAGTTTCAGTGGAAGGTATGGAGGTAAATATCTGATTGGACTGGAAAGAAACTGAAGATCACAAATATAGTCAACAAATCCAAATAATGTCATTTAAAATTACATGGAACTCTTCTCTTAGTTACTGAGTTTAATCTAATCTATAAAGTGAGACTCACAATAAACAAATATGTTGACACCATGTATGTATAAAATCAGTCCTGCAAGTATTTGTCCATTTCTTTATTCCAAATAGGGCATGGTACAAATCTATTATATATTGGGCACAGTGTTTTCTTCCCCTCCAATATAATCACATGATAATGTAGTCAGTCAGGATAGATGTAGAGGAATAACCCATGGTGATGTCACAGTGTAGATCACTTAGCCTGTTTTCATAGGAATATGTGTGGATTTTAATAAATATTTATACTGTAAACATTTACATTTACCAGTTTATCGTGGTGCTTTCTCCTCTTCAGCTTTGTTGTAAATATCTAAGTTAAAGTGAGAAAACTATAAATTCAATGAGAGAAGAAATCATATTTTTCTTACCGTAACACTCCCACTGTGTAGAATAGTGTTCAAGATGTGGTAAGTGTTCAATAAACATGTATTAAATAAAGGAAAAGTTAATCAGAGAAAGATGATTTCCACTCATCTTTGAGCTTTCTTTCTTATTAATTTAGATGGCCTAAAATCTCAGATCCTCACATTTCCCACTCTTAAAGTGGAAAGAATTCTACTCACCTTATAAGACTTCTGCGAGAATTTGAAATAATAAAGAAGCATCTTATCATTGGAAAGCTATTTAAATTTTATTTTTCCGTAAAGAGCTGCATGACTAAAACCTCCTCTCAAGACTATTATCACACCACCTACTTCCTTCAACCTTCTTGTGGTTTCTTCTTCAAAAAAGTTATTGAAATCTTAAGTAGCCTTTTATACCACCCCTTCCCCCAGAATCCCAATCCCATTCATTTTGCCTTTGTGGATTTATTTCATTTTAAATCATTATACCATTAGGTTCTCAGAAAGGATTTTAGGTAAGTTCATATACCTAGAGTACCATCCTGTATTTGAGGTCTCACAGTCTTTAGACTTCTAATATCCTATCGTGTTACAAACTGTGTACAGGCACCTTTGCCATCCTGTACTCCATGGATCTGGTTTTACTTTCATGAAATCAAAACTCTCTGCTTTCTCCAATTTGTTACTTGTATTTTCTCATTACACTTGTCACATAGAAATATTACCACCATACCTACTAAACTCTAAAATTATTTGAACTTGTATTTACGTACATAATGTCTACCACAATTATTGGCCCTTCGTAAATATACAATAAGTATTTGTTGAATAAACAAATACATGCATTAATGAATTTATCCTCAGAACATATTTTTATACCTAGTAAAGACATTGGTATTGAGATTTTGTAAAGGGTTCATCAGAAATGCAAGCTAATTGTTTACCAGAATAAGGTAATATTAAAATTTATATTTAAGAATCTCATCCCAGTACTCACTGAACCAGATGGAACTGGGATGACCCCTGGAGATATAAAAATACAGCTCTTTAAGGCTGAATTTCCCGGAGCCTGTGCTTTCCAAATGCCTAATAGAAATTGTCTCATTTGTGCAGAAAATATAAGTCAACTCCATGCATTACAGTTATTAGTGATTGTTAAGACACAGTAATGGTATATCCCAAGGGTGACGCCTATTCTAAAGCCACCTTATTATTCCTTTACTTATGACAAGAAGTTAGCAATGAAGAACAAGTTGCTGTGCACAATGTCTCATTCCTTGATAGCTGAGGATATTAATTCATGAGCTTCAGGCAAGTACATTGATCTTTCTAGCCATCCAGAAATAAAATGTCATGTAGAGCAACTACTTCTTCACTGCTATTCCAGCACAGTTTTTCCCCTCCCTTGAGATTTTTTTCTCACATTAAGAATAAAAATGTACCCACTCTTTTCTGAGAAAGGATGACAAACACAACCACAGGTTTAGAGGTACTCAGTCTTATTAGTGTCCTCTTTGATGAGCACCGCAATATGTCTCAAATAATAAAAATATACTATGGTTACCAGCTCCTCAGAAATGAAATACTTTTCATTTCCTCCTGCATCAAATTAATATATCCTCATATTGACCCCAAAGAGACCAAGGCTGCACCTGGACAAATGCCCAGTCATGCATGTGGTGGAAAATATGGTTGGAAGGGTAAAATATGTAAGACCTTTCTACAAATCCTTTTGAGTAAAATTTCTGGATAATAGACTAGTGAATTAACATGCTGCATGAATTCCGTCCCTAAATTCTACCTACTTCCAAGATAGCCTAAATATCCTTGAATATCGTATGATAAATGGAAACACACACAAATCCTAGCAATATCCCAGAAAGGCTATAAACACAAAACATACTGAGCAATGTAAAGGAGAGAAAGGTGAGCTAGAGTGACATAATCCAACCACTAAGAAAAATGAAATAAAGTAGGAGTATAAGAATGTCAGTTAATGTGCATATATAAAATAAATATGATTATAAATAAATATACGAATATAGACTAGATCTATTGACTATTTAACCCTATATCCCTTGTGCACTTTGCTATAATGCTTCCAAACTAAAGCTTCTGAATTTCAGGATATAGTGGAATTAATAGGGTATATGACCTTGAGAAAATAGCAAGTATTATTAATATTTTGTTTTAAGGGAAATTTTTAAAAATCATGTACTTTGCAGTCAGAGAAATCTGGGTCCTAGTGATTTCTGCATTTTTTCACTTTGAGCAATTATGTATGCTCCCTAAAGGTAACTAGTCTCACATAAAAATTGATAAAACCAAAACCTTTGCCTGTTTAAAAAAAAAAACAACTTTTTTTTATTCCTTTGAGGAAGGGAAATTTAAAAACCCTGATTTTATTACTATGTAAAATATTTATTTCTCATGATGTAATCTATCTATCTATCTATCTATCTATCTATCTATCTATCTATCTATCTATGCATCTATTCTAGTCCCAGTATGAGTTTTTCACTTCCTTGGTTGAGTTTATTCCTAGATATTTTATTATTTTTGATGCAGTTGTAAATGGGATTTTTTTTTTTATAGTTCCTTCTACTGTGTCATTATTAGTGTATAGAAACCCAACAGATCCTGCAAACTTACTGAATTCATGTATCAGTTCTGGTAGTTTTTTGGTGGAATCTTTAGGATTTTCTAGATTTAGTATCATGTCATCTACAAATAGGGAAAGTTTTACTTCTTCCTTACAAATTTGGGTGCCTTTTTTTTTTCTTGTCTAATTGCTGTGGCTAGGACTTCCAGTACTATGTTGAATAAAAGTGGTGAGAATAGACAAACCTGTCTTGTTCCTGATCTAGGGGAAAAGCCCTCAGTTTTTCACCATCGAGGATGATGTTAGCTGTGGGTTTTTTATATTTGGTCTTAATTGTGTGAAGGTATATTCCCTCTACACCTACTTTGTTGAGGGTTTTTATCATGATTGGGTGTTGTATTTTGTCAAATATTTTTCCACATCTGTTGAAATGATCAAATGGTGTTTATCCTTCTTCTTGTTGATGTGATATATCATGTTAATTGAACTGTGAATATTGAACGACACTTGCATCCTAAGAATAAATCCCACTTTGCCATGGGGAATTATTTTTTAACATATTGCTGAATTTGGTCTGCTAATATTTTGTTGAGGATTTTTTCATCTTTGTCCTTTGGAGATACTGGCATGTAGTTCTCTTTTTTTGTCATGTCTTTATCTGGTTTTGGTATCACTGAGCTCATAAAATGATTTTGGAAGTTTTCCTTCCTCTTCTATATTTTGGAATAGTTTGAGAAGAATAGGCATTAAGTCTTCTTTGTATGTTTGGTAGAAATCACTTGGACAGCCATCTCTTTCTGGGCTTTTGTGGGAGTTTTTAGTTACTGATTCAATCTCATTGCTAGTAATCAGTCTGTTCAAACTTTCTGTTTTTTCTTGATTCAGCTTTGGGAGGCTATATGTTCCTAAGAATTAATCTATTTTTTCTAGACTGTCCAATTTATTGTCATATAGTTTTTCATAATATTCTCTTACAATATTTTGTATTTCTGTGGTGTCAGTTGTTATTTCTCTTTTTCCATTTCTCTTCTTCTGATTTTGTTTGAGTCCTCTCTCTATCTGTCTCTCTCTTTGATGAGTCTGAGTAAAGTTTTATCAATTTCTTTAATCTTCTCAATGACCCAGCTCCTGGTTTTATTGATCTGTTCTGTTGTGGGATTTTTTTAGGGTTTGTTTTGTTTGGTTTGGTTTGGTTTTTTGGTTTTGGTTTTCACTTATTTCTACTCTAATCTTTATTTTCTCCCTTCTACTTGTTTGGAGTTTTGTTTGTTCTTTTTTCTAACTCCTTTAGGTATAAGGTTAGGTTGTTTATTTGAGATTTTTCTTTCTTCTTGAGATAGGCCTGAATGCTATAATCTTCCTTTTATAACACCTTTTGCTGTATCTCCAGAATTTGGGAGCTTTGTGTTTTCATTTTCATTTGTTTCCAAGTGTTTTTTTTTTTTTCATTTCCTCTTTGGTTTCTTGGTTAGCATATTCATTGTTTAGTGGCAATGTATTTAACCTCCATGTATTTGTGTTCTTCTCAGATTTTTTTCTTATTGTTGATTTCTAGTTTCATAGCATTGTAGTCAGAAAAAAATGCATAATGTGATTTCAGTCTTTTTGAATTTGTTAAGACTTGCTTTGTGGCCTAATATGTGATCCGTTCTGGAGAATGTCCTATGTGCAGTTGGAAATAATGTGTATTTCCTTGTTATTGGGTGGAATTTTCTGAATATATCTATTAGATCCATCTGGTCCAATGTATCATTCAAAGCCATTGCTTCCTTATTTCTTTTCTCCTTTGATGTTTTATCTATTAATGTAAGTGTGGTGTTAATGTCCCCTACTGTTATTGTATTACTGTTGCTTTCTTGATGTTTGTAATTAGCTGCTTTATTTATTTTGTTGCTCCCACATTGGGTGCATAAATATTTACGATTATTTTATCTTCTTGTTGTGTGGTTCCCTTTATGATTAAGTAGTGTCCTTCTTTGTCTCTCATTACAGTCTTTAAGTCTATTTTATCTGATAAAAGTATTGCTATCACAACTTTCTTTGCACTTCCATTTTCATGATAAATGTTTTTCCTTCCCATCACTTTCAATCTGCGTGTGTCTTTAGGTGTGAAATAAGTTTCTTGTAGGCAGTGTATAGATCTGTCTTGCTTTTTTATCCACCTGTCACCCTGTCTTTTGCTTGGAGTGTTTATTCCACTTACATTTAAAGTAATTATTGATAGGTATGTGCTTATTGGCCTTTTGTTACTTGTGTAAGGTTGTTTTTATAGTTCTTCTCTGTTCCTTTCTTCTCTTTCTCTCTAACCTTGTGACTTGATGGCTTTCTTTAGTGATATGCCTGGACCATTTTTCTCTTTATTATTTGCATATCTGTTATAGAGCTTTCATTTGTGACTACCATTGGGTTTATATGTAATATCCTATGCGTATAATAGTCTATATTAAGTTGATGATTGAGTAAGTTTGAACCCATTCCAGAAGCACTAAATTTTTACACTCTTCCCCCACAACATTTTAGCTATACGGTGTCATATTTTACATCCTTTTGTTTTGTGAATCCCTTGACAAATTTTTATAGATATACTTGAATTGGTTGCTTTTCTGTTTTAACCTCATTAAAGGTATTAATCTACTTTCATTATGTTTATATGTACCCTTGAAATTTTTTCCTTTCCTACTTTTTTTTTGTTAGAAATTTCTTTATTCTCACTTATTTTTATTAAGCACTAGCTTAATACTACAGAAAATTCAAATCACCCCTCAACAACCCATTCTTCCCACCCCCGCCTAAATTCTTGATAAAGAGCTCTTGAAGTGAAGACACTTCACTTTGCTCTCTTCTCTCTTCTGTATAAAACTTTATCAAATAAAGGCAAAGAACTGTGTACATCTTGCTGTAAAATGTTGCCCACGGCTGTAGGAAGTGTCTGCCCAGGCTCTTTTCACTGTCCAGGTCCTGAAAGACTCTTGTTCATGAACTGTCTCTTCACAAAGCAAGTCCACCACTTGCTAGGTTTATCATTCTGAGGGTCAAAAACTTTCTCACAAAGTCTCAGTCCAGTCTCTTGTCTCAACTGCTGTAAGTAGGTCCTCATCACCTCATCTTCCTATTTGTTTGCCGGTTTGGCATAAATTGCATTAAGTGGAAAACCAGGCTCTCCAGGAATGGGAAAATTAGTGATTCCCAACGTATACATTTCTTTTTCACCTTGGCTTTTGGAATTGCACTTTTGGAGTTTCTTTAGACACTCAGAAATGTAGAGAGTGATATATATCAAGGTTCTATCAGCTTCATTCTTAATCTCATAGTTTTTGAAGAAGACATTGGCCTTGAAGTAATAGATGGCTTCATCCACAATATCTGTGTCTTTTGTCTCTCTAGGAGCAGGTCCTTTGAACTGACTTCTGATAGGCAACAGTGCCATGTTTCCAATGAGTTTGGTATCAGGGTCCATAAGGGAAGAGTGGTAAGCCGGCATCTTGGCGGCGCCCGGGTTTCCAGCTAAATGAGGAGGTTGGGGTTCGAGGCGGCGCTTCCGGTCTTCTTTCCTACTTTTTTTATTCCTGCTTGTGGTCTTCCCTTTCCACTGAAAGAATTCCCCTTAACATTTCTTGTAAAACTGGTTTAGTGGTGATAGATTATTTTACTGTTTTTTGTCTGGGAAAATCTTTGTCTCTTCTATTCTGAATGATATAGCCTTGCTAGATAGAGTATTCTTGGTTTCAGGGTTTTTGTTTTTCTGTTTTGTTGGGGTTTTTTGGGTTTTGTTTTGTTTTGTTTTTTCCCCTTGAATCACTTGAATATATCATGCCACTTCCTTCTGAACTGCAAAGTTTTTGCTCAAAAATCAGCTCATAGCCTGATATCGTTTCCCTTGTCTATAACTGTTTTCTTTCCTCCTGCTGCTTTTAAAATCCTCCCTTTAACACTACTCTTTGCCATTTTAATTATTATGTCTTTTTGTGGAGTTCCTTGGGTTTGTTTTGTTGTGGACCCTCTGTGCCTCCTAGATCTGGATTTCTGTTTTCTTGTCCAGATTTGGGAAATTTTCAGGTATTATTTCTTCAAATAAATTTTCTGTCCTCCTCTTCTCCTCCTGGGTTCCCTATGATGCAAATGTTATTGTGTTTGATGGTATCTCTGATTTCCCTTAATCTGTTTTCATTTCTTCTTATTTTTCTCTCTCCTGTTCAGCTTGATTGTCTTCCATTACTCTGTCTTCTAGCACATTGATCTGTTCTTTGGATTCCTCTAGTCCTACTATTTATTTACTCTAGTTAATTTTTAATTTTGGTTATTGAATTCCTCATCTCTGATTGCTTCCTTTTTATATTTTCTATCTGTTTGTTGAGGCCTCACTGAAGTCCTTCACTTTTTGATTTTCTTTATGACCATTATTTTGAATTCTCTATCAGACATATTGCTTAGCTCCATTTCCCTTAGCTCTTTTGCTGTAATTGTGGTATATTCTTTCATTTGGGACATATTCCTCAGTCTCCTCATTTTGTCTAACTCTCTGCGTCTGTTTCTGTGTTAGGAAAGCCAGCTACATTTTCTGCTTTTGAAAATAGTGGCTTTAAGAGAACTGTAATCAGAAGTGGAGCTTGAAGAATTAACTGAATTACTGTGATCTCATGATCAAACTTGGACAGATGAGGAGTTGTTTCTTAAGGATGAGCAAAGAAAGTGGTTTCTTGAGATGGAATCTAGTCTTGGTGGAGATGCTTTGAAGATTGTTGAAATAACAACAAAGGATCTCGAATATGACATAAACTTAGTTGATAAAGCAGTGGTGGGGTTTGAGGGGATTAACTCCAATTTTGAAAGAAGCTCTGCTGCAGGTAAAATGCTATCAAACAGCATTGCAGGCTACATAGAAATCATCTGTGAAGGGAGGGCTCAGTCATGTAGCAAATTTCCTTGTTATCTGATTTTAAGAAATCGCCACCACCACCCCAGCCTTCAGCAGACACTACTCTGATCATTCAGCAGCCATCAGTATCAAAATGGGATCCTCCACCAGCAAAAATATTATGACTCATTGAAAACTCGATAATGGTTAGCCTTTTTTAGCAATAAAGTATTTTTTAATTAAAAAAAAAGAAAAGAAAATAGTCTCTTTATGGAAAAGCGGTACTATACTGCCCTGCAGTGCAATGTCCTCTGTTCACCAGGACATGGTCTGTCAGGAGTATTTCCTGTGTATGTTGCATTTGCCCTACTGTTGTGGTTGAGATGTGTTTGCCTTCAGTGTAGTCATCTGCAATGTCTCTCTTGGCCTATTGTGGGCAGGGTTTGATCCTTGTGTTGTTAAGGGGGCCGATCTGGAGCTGCTTGGGCTTGAGTTGTGTCAGACCAGATATTTACTAGAACTGCAGTCTCACTGACCTGAAGGGCACTTTCCATGTGTTATCCCCTGAGAGTTTTTCATTGGACAGGGGGCCTGCAGTCAGACTAGATATCTGCCTTTATCCCACTACTGGAGCTGCAATTGAACCAGTATTTATGGTTATCTTCCCCTTCCCAGAGCCAGAGTAACTGGAGTGTTGCTGGCCCCTGTCGGGGCTGTCTGTGCGATGCCACACTTATAGAGCAGCTTTGGATGGACTCCTGCCAAGTAGGACATATCGGTTGGAGTGAATCAATAAGAGAATGTAGGGGTGAGGTACACTCTTAACAAGCTAAGTGGAGAGTATTTGTGCTTGTTCCTGCAGGTATCCCTGAATCTAGGCTGGGGGTGGGATGAGAAATGGAGCCCACCATCTCTTTTGTTCTTGGAGAAGTCTCCTGAAGATCCCTGTCCTTCCTACACATATACCGAGATTAGTAAATAAATCTCCTTCCAGTGTGCCCCAAGCATTTTTCCAACTTCTGCTTCTGTCCTGTATCTCAGAGGGACTGTCTGCTATGTTGTCTCTTTAAGGGCAGGGACTGTTTCCTATTGCCCACGTACTTTCCTAGAGCATTGATATTTAAAGTTCCAGATATTAAGTGCCACCTATGGTAAAAACTTGCAAAGTTAAGCTTCTGTCATTTTCAAAACCAAATGTCATGGAGATTTATCTTCCCAGTGCAGGTGCCCCATAGCTGGGGTTCTGGTGTGGGGTCTTGTCCTCTCTTTTCTCCATGACTGAGGTGTCCCTCCTGTTGTGGTTAGCCTCACAGGTTAGTTTGGTTTCAAACCATGCCTCCACCGCTCCTATTGGTTTCAGTGTGGCTGCCTCTCTGTAATTAGCTGTGGAGTCTGTTCTGCCAGTTACATCTAGGTTGAGATGAGGAAATCTTAGGATCTTCCTAGTCTGCCACCTTTCTCCAAGTATTTGTGAAATTTAAATAATATAAAATATATAAAATATAATTTTTGAAACAGGTACTCATTATATATATATGAGAAGGTAATATGATAACATTATTAAGAAATTAAATTATAAATTTAATGAAACTAAGTATGGTTTGAATTTTAGCTTTACCATCTTTTAGAATTTTTTAGTATATTTGACATGTTAACATTAATACATGAATTTCTCTAGGCCTCATTTTTCTCATCTATAAATGGACTCACGAGATTTAGTATCTTTTTTCTCTTATGTGCTTCAAAGTAGTCCTGTGTTTACTTTTTATCCTAAAATGTTCCACATCACTATGTAATTACTCATTTATTTCTCAGTATCCACCACAGAATAAATGTTCCTATTTTCAGACACAATTTCTTATTTAGCAACACAAACCCCAAGCCCATTACATAGTAAGTTATCAATATATATGCATTAGATACATGACTAAATTAATAGTACCTACTTCATAAGGTTATTGTTTATCTCTGGACTGGCACTTCAAAAACATAAAGTAGTTATGATTATTTTCTCTACTTCAGATTAAAATCAGTTTTGATGTATGCAAGACAAAATGAACTCAACCTAGAAAGTATTTAAAATGAAGGTATAATCCTCACAAAATTTGTTTTCTTTTCTCAGAATTTAAGGCTGGCCTAGAAAATAGAGATAAGTGGGATCCAAGGAATTTTTGACAATAATAAAATAGATGGATAGAGACAAGCCCAAGGACCACTAGATTTAAAGATCCAAAAGGAATAAGGCAAACTGGCTAATGTATTCTTACTGGGTAATCTCAAAGAAATGAAGTTTAGGGCTATACAAAATAATGAGTTAAAAACAGAAAAGGAGGGGCACCGTGGTGGCTAAGTGGTTAAATGTCTGCCTTCGGCTCAGGACATGATCCTAGGGTCCCATGGGGTAGGGCCACACCAGGCTCCCTGTTCAGCAGGGAATCTGCTTCTCCCTGTGTCCTTCCCCTCTCCACCATTCCTCCGCCCCTGCTCATGTTGGCTCTCTCTCTCTCTTTCCCCCAAATGAGTAAATATTTATTTCTTTTTAAAGATTTTATTTACTTATTTTTGAGAGGGAGAAAGAGAGAGCACAAGTCAGGGGAGAGGGGCAGAGGGAGAAGGAGACACCCTGCTAAGCAGGGACCGCCCCCCCAATAGGGGACTTGATCGCAGGACCCTGGGATCATGACCTGAGCTAAAGGCAGATGCTTAATTAACTGAGCCAGCCAGGCACCCAACAAAAATCTTAAAACACAACAACAACAAAAACAGAGGGATGCCTGGGTGGCTCAATCAGTTAAGCTTTTGACTTTGGCTCGGGTCATGATCCCAGAGTCCTGGGATTGAGCCCTGAGTGGGGCTCCCTGCTCAGCAGGGAGTCTGCTTCTCCCTCTCCCTCTGCCCCTTCACCCAATTTTGTTCTCTCTCTCTCACATAAATAAAATCTTTAAAAAACAAATTAATTAAAAATAAAAAATTAAAGGGGTGCCTGGGTGGTTCAGTGGGTTAAGCCTCTGCCTTTAGCTCAGGTCATAATCTCAGGGTCCTGGGATCGAGCCCTGCATTGGGCTCTCTGCTCAGTGGAGAGCTTGCTTCCCCCTCTTTCTCTGCCTGCCTCTCTGCCTACTTGTAATCTTTCTCTCTGTCAAATAAATAAAAAAAATCTTTATTAAAAATAAATAAATAAAAATAAATAAAGATCAAAAAATTAAAAAAAAAGGAAAACAGAAAAGGAACTAATTCAGTTGCAAAATGTTTCATTCATTGTTTTCACAGTCATTTATCAGGCACCTCCTCTGTGTCAGGCAACATTCTAGAAAGAGAAGATAAAAAGTAGTTGAGCTAACTACTGAACTGTACACTTAAAAATTATTAAGATGTAGGGCGCCTGGGTGGCTCAGTGGGTTAAAGCCTCTGCCTTCGGCTCAGGTCATGATCTCAGGGTCCTGGGATCGAGGCCCGCATCGGGCTCTCTGCTCAGCAGGGAGCCTGCTTCCTCCTCTCTCTCTCTCTGCCTGCCTCTCTGCCTACTTGTAATCTCCCTCTCTCTCTGTGTCAAATAAATAAATAAAATCTTTAAAAAAAATTATTAAGATGTAAATTTTATGTTATGTGTTTTTATCACAGTTAAGACAAAATTGAGCTAAACACACATGGTTATTGCTCTGATGGAAACTTAAAATGACATGAACAAATATAAACAAAAGAAAAAATAAAATAGGTTGTGATTAGTGCTATGAATGAAGCAAGGAGAGGCTAAAAGAATAAAGACTGGGAGAGAGAGTAACTCTACACTGGATAGGGTGACAAACTCTTTCTGGGATGATAATATATAAAGAGAACCCTAAAAGTTGAGAAGAGGTACCCTTTATCAGAAAGAGAAGAGCAATCAGGGCAGAAAGGATAGTATATATAGAAGCCCTAATAACAAAACATTAGCAGATTCAACAGATTAAAGCATTTAGACAATACTTGGGGCACCTGTGTGGCTCAGTGGGTTAAGCCTCTGCCTTCAGCTCAGGTCATGATCTCAGGGTCCTGGGATTGAGCCCCGCATCAGGCTCTCTGCTCAGCAGGGAGCCTGCTTCCCCCTCTCTCTCTGCCTGCCTTTCTGCCTACTTGTGATCTCTCTCTCTGTCAAATAAATAAATAAAATCTTTAAAAAAAAAGACATTTAGACAATACTTAACAAATAGCCAAGAATATTGTATGGCATCCATAAAATTAAAGTATTTGGTATTCTAAAGAATGACTGAGTGGATATTTCATGTTTGATGGTCAGGAAAGCCCTTTCCGGGAAGATAACATTTAAGTTATAATCTGAATGACAAGAAAGAGTTAGCAAGTCAGCAGAAATAAAACAGCTATTAACTTCCTAAGATAGGAAAAACTTAAGTTGTTTTTAAAAAATCGAATGAAGACTAATGTGGCTGAGTAATTGGAACTAAGGGTAGGACTGAATATCGTACAAGACAATTTTGTATGAGAAAGTAAGACCCAGATCACATAGGTCTTTGAAAGCCAGGGAAAAAGGTTGAGTTTAATGTTAAGTAAAGCGTTGAATACAAGTGAGTTAAAAGTAGAGATTTAGCAGCATAAAGTCTATGAGACCTTGGCAGGGCCATAGAGCTTTGGAATAGAAGTTTCATTGAACTGGAATGAATCTGAGGTAAAAAGGGAGGAATAGGAGATAGGATACATAGATAATATTTGTAAGAAAATTTGAGGTGAATGAGAAGTGAAAATCTGAAATCGACTTGATAAGAATATGGAATTATTTATATACTTTCTCTTTCCAAGAACAATTACCTGTTCCAGTGCAAATATGGAGAAACCACCTATTCTTCCAGGGCTTGATTTTGCCAGGAGCATAGGATTGAGAGAGAATGGGGAAGGGAGCTGAGTATTAAATAACAACAATAACAAAAATAAATAAACAAACAAATAAATAAATAGCAATAAAATATCATGGAATTCTAGCTGGGCAAGTAAAAATCAGTCAGAAAGAGGCTATGAATAGTGAGAAATTAGGTGGTTTTAATGAGTTAAACTTTTCAATGTTACCACAGTCTGTTACTGGAGTAAATGAGGTCAAATGGAACACTGTGGCAGAAGAGCAGAGTTTTTAAATTGTTGATTAGATTCTGTTGTTTTTGATTACTAGCTCCAGGATTTAACTACATGAATAGCTACAGAAGATAAATTAGAAGGAAAGGTCACTCTAATAGACATGAAGAAACTGGAAGCTAAGATATTCATCTGAGAATAAAATCACCAACGATGTTTAAGACATTAAGACATTAAGAGCTAGGACTTATAAATAAGGAAGGATGACCAGGAGGTAAGTACTTGACAGCAGTGACTTGGGATTTTAATTGTGTGCATCACTATATTCAAGTTGGGCTGTCTTTATCATGCTCTATAAGTTTGAGCCCATTTATTAAAAGCTATGAACAAACATTAGGTAATATTTACAATTACACTTAGAAATTAAACAGAAGTTGTAAGTAAATGTGTTTACTAATACTTTAGGTAATTATTGCTACTTAATGTTTAAATGATAAAGCTTCTTAGGTTACATCGTGTGGGTAAATGCTTTAACTGTTCCAGAAATTATATAAAATCGCCAAAATTTTAATATAACCTAGTATAACATCATCACTTAAAATTCTTATTATTAAAATGATGTGTGTTGGGGTACCTGGGTGGCTCAGTGGGTTAAAGCCTCTGCCTTCGGCTCAGGTCATGATCTCAGGGTCCTGGGATCGAACCCCACATCGGGCTCCCTGCTCAGCGGGGAGCCTGCTTCCTCCTCTCTCTCTGCCTGCCTCTCTGCCTACTTGTGGTCTCTCTGTGTCAAATAAATAAAATCTTTAAAAAAAAAAGATGTGTGTCACAAAAATACTCAAATTTTCTTATGAAGTGCATTATACTAAACTCTCATCAGATTTTTTTAAAAAATTCTATTTCATGTTTATGCCAGGGTAATAGTTGTATTGCATATGAAGGTTTTCAGAGCACTCTTACCTTTCTCTTAGCTATTGGGAAAGCTTAATTGACCAGGATTAGTTAAACTAGTAAGTCAAAATTATCTGCATGAAACAAGTACCAAAAGATCTTTCCTGAAACACGAAAGCTTTCTTAGTTCAGAAGAACTATATGCTCCTTTGGGAGAGGTTACCCTGAGACATTCTTAGAGAGGGGGAATGAATGATAACTACTAGACTATACCTTATTCATCAGGACTTCATCCAATGATATCCTATCCTCGTTTAAAGGAGAAAAGGCTATTCTTTGGGAACCAAACCTGTTAAGTGGCAGGAATTCAACTTGTTTGTGAACATTTTTCATCATGAAATTTCTCTCACTGTAAAGAAGACACAGCTGAAGAACATATTGCCACATTTCATATCCCCAGTAGGACGTTAAATGAAAGCTTTCCTCATTCCACATCAAACATTGAGCACTAAGTCACTGGATTCCAGAGGAGTGTACAGACAATAGCTTCTCCCCACTGGAAGAGTAATAGTGAGAGCATTGCACTTGGATTCAAACTTAAATTCAAGTATTGGTGCCTTTACTTGTTATATTACCTTCAATAATTTACCTAAGCCACTAAATCTTTGGCTTCTTTTCCCTCCAACAGCTAATAATAATAATAATCTGTCATGCTATCATTCCCTCCTGCAGGGAAGCTAAAGTGAATTAAATATAAGTGTTATATACAAAGAACTAGGCACGTGGTCTGGCATATTATAGATGCTTAGCAAATGGGCTTGTTGTTTTTATTGGTAATAACAAAACTTCATCACAAAGGAAGATGCTATTATGCAAATGCACCTAATTATCATTCCTTACTGTAAGATTAGAAAAGGAGTCTAACACAAGAGTTTACATCCTGTTTAGGGAATAGAACATCTCTCTCTGGCATACTGTGTGGAGAAGCCTCCCAGAAAGCCCATTTTTAGTTTTAAAAAGCCTCATGTAAATAATACAGAAGTTGTTCTACTTTATAAAAATTCCAAATCAGAACCTTTCTTAATGAGGTTGAAACTGAATAACTGAATTGAAACTGAGATTTTTGCTCTACCTATAGAAAGAGGGAAGAGATAATTAACCAACAGCCTGATCCTATTTTTCAGATCTCAGGTAATAAACATACCAGGTTTTACTTTTACAAAGTCAGAAATAGGGGCACTTAGGTGACTGAGTCAGTTAACCATCTTTCTTCAGCTCAGGTCATGATCCCAGGGTCCTGGGATGGAGTCCTGTATTCGGCTCCCTGCTCTTCAGGGAGTCTGTTTCTCCCTCCCTCTGCTCCTCCCCCTGCTTGTGTGCCCTCTCTCTCTCTCTCTCTCTCTCTCTCTCTCTCTCTCTCTCTCTCTCTCTCTCTCAACTAAATGAATAAAATCTACAAAAGAACAAAAAACAAAGTCTGAAAGCAGTGTTCAGACTAGAATGCATAGGTGTCTTTGGGGTATTGACAAGTAACATTTGATAGTAGGTGCAAGATATGCAGGAAAACATTAAATAATGTTTTGTGTATGGTATTTAGACTCCATTTTATATAAAAAGCATTCCATTTTTAAAAGGAAAATATTAGCTTTGCGCAGTGGCAGTATCGTAGCCAATGAGGTTTATCCGAGGCGCGATTATTGCTAATTAAAAGGAAAATATTATACTTAAGGATACTTTGCAGTGTAACAACACTGCCATACTCAATCTAGCCACCATGAAGAGCCCAAGTAACTAAGACACAAACGTAAGAAAAGCTGTGTACAGATAGGAGATTACTAAATTACAGTTGTATCTTGTAGAGCACAAGGGGAAAAGAAAATGAAAGAGAGAGGAAGGTGAGAAAAAGAAAGAGGTGAGGGGGAGGAAAGAAGGAAGGAAAGAGCGAAAGAGGGAGAAAGGGAAGGAAAAAATGGGGCTCAAGAATGCAGGTGACGCTTTCTGCTAGGTAATCTGAACACAGAAGTCACTGATGTTTTTAGAATATTATTTTGAAATGCTGGAAATAGATATTGAATAGAAACAGGAAGTAATTTAGGGGTTGATTTAGAATTTTGTCTTTAAGAAGAAAAAAACAGCTTGAAAATAAGTAATTTAGGGGTTGATATAAAATTTTGTCTTTAAGAAGAAAAAAAAACAGCTTTAAAAGTGAAAAGCTAATTGGATCTTCCCAGAAACGATAGCATATGTAACACCTTTTTTTAAATGTATGATTCCCTGTTGGTCACGAGAATGCAGACCTATGTTCTTAAAAACTATAAATAATGTGACAAGTAGTAAGTTTTTTATGGTTAGCATTGCATGCAATATATAATTTTAAGTTAATCCTCTTGCTAATTGTTTTTTGAAATTTTATAAAGTAGACATTATTAGACTTGTTTTATATTTTCAAAACATGGTTGTTTTAGTCAAGACATTATGATTCCTCCTTGGTAAAAAACAAGTACAGTCAATTTATGGAGGCCGAAATCCATCCTGGCCAGCAAGATTTACCTGAACCCAAAATGAACACATTATCCCATGAGAGAAGAGATGATGTGAGTCAGATAAGAAAAAAGGGGTCATTCCTTTATGCATAGAATTAAGAATAATCAGAGTCAGGGTGCTGGGTGGCTCAATTGGTTAAGCGTCTGGCTTCAGTTCAGGTCGTGACCCCAGGGTCCTGGGATTGAGTCTCACATCAGGCTCCTAGCTCAGGGGGTAGTCTGCTTCTCCCTCTCCTCTCCCTCTGCCCCTCCCCCTTCTCATGCTCTCTCTCTCTCTCAAATAAATAAAATCTTAAAAAAATAAATAATAATCAGAGTCAAATTTATTTGAGCCCATCCAATCACTAACCCGAAGAGATGAAACTTCGTGTATATTGGTAAGCAACTGTGTAGCTTCTGGCACAGTGCTCAGAATGATTACAGAAAAAATTTTTTGGACTGTCTAGTAATGTACATTCAGTAATAGGATGGCAATAGCCTCTTTTGACTGACATGAGTATTCCAGTTCTCATGATAATAATATTTCTTTTTTTTTAATTTTTTTTCAGTGATCCAAGATTCATTGTTTATGCATCACACCCAGTGCTCCATGCAATACGTGCCCTCCTTAATACCCACCACCAGGCTCACCCATCCCCCCCCATAACCCTCAGTTTGTTTCCCAGAGTCCACAGTCTCATGGTTCATCTCCCCTTCTGATTTACCCCAATTCACTTTTCCTTTCCTTCTCCTAGAGTCTTCCATTTTATTCCTAATGTTCGACAAGTAAGTGAAACCATATGATATTTGACTTTCTCTGCTTGACTTATTGTACTCAGCATAATCTCCTCCAGACCCGTCTGTGTTGATACAAAAGTTGGGTATTCATCCTTTCTGATGGCTGAGTATTATTCCATTGTATGTATGGACCACATCTTCTTTATCCATTCGTCTGTTGAAGGGCATCTTGTCTCTTTCCACAGTTTGGTGATTGTGGACATTTCTGCTATGAACATTGGGTACATATGACCCTTCTTTTCACTACATCTGTATCTTTGGGGTAAATACCCAGTAGTGCAATTGCAGAGTCATAGGGTAGCTCTATTTTTAATTTTTTGAGGAATCTCCACACTGTTTTCCAAAGTGGCTGCATGAACTTGCATTCCCACCAACAATGAAAGAGGGTTCCCCTTTCTCCACATCCTCTTTAATACCACCCTGAACGTGCCCAATCTCATCTAATCTGGGAAGATAAGCGGGGTTGGGCCTAGTTAGTACTTGGATGGGAGACAATAATATTTCTCACTGAGAGTTAATAAATTAGCATTCTAGATGTGTGTGTGTGTGTGTGTGTATTTATAAAATGCTCAGCTTTGATTTCTTTTGGAAGGGTTAGCTTAATGTCTCCTGACAAGGCCATATCCTATTGCACTGTGAAAACTTCTTTTCATATTGAAATATATTTTCATGTCCCTAAAATGACTAAAATGTTAGAATCTGTGTTGAACTTATGCTAACAGGAACACTCTGTAGCCTGTTTTTTTTTTAAAACAGGACACTGAAAACCATTTTTAAATTTTAAATAAAACTTGTATCAAAAATATGAGATTAGGATGTTTCTGCTATCATGGGTTTGGGCAATTCAATAATTTTTTGGTATTTGGCTTGGGAGCCTATTACAAATAGATTAATTACCTCCAAATGACATAATCACCACACAGAGAGTAGGTCTTAATTTCCTTTTTTTTTTTAAGGTTTTATTTATTTATTTGACAGAGAAAGAGAGAGCACAAGCAGGGGGAGTGGCAGGCATAGTGAGAGGGAGAAGCAGACTCCCTGCTGAGTAGAGAGCCTGATGTGGGGCTTGATCACCTGACACTGGGATCATGACCCAGGCTGAAGGCAGCTTCTTTAACCGACAGAGCCACCCAGGTGCCCCATTAATTTCTAATACCAGTACATAAATAATACATTTAGAATAAGAAATGGGATCTGAAATAAAATACACTAAGCCAAAGGATATTCAGGGTCATGTATTTCCATGCCTTCTTGTGTAACAACCTTCTTCAAGACTCTACAACTATATTACATTGGCTATAGATCATTCTTTGATGTGTTCATTCAATAGCCTTAGGCCTCTTGTACACTACATTATTGGTATTTAGCTTCCCTCACACCCACATGCACACACTCACACACACACAGACACAAAATTATCAAAATTAATAATATTTTAATGAAAGTGTTTTAAGAAATAAAATTAATGTAAGGATTCATGATGAACAAAATATCAAATGAATATATTACCAGTATTACTGATTTTTTTTTTTTTACCTCAGATTCCAGTATGGCTTAACACAGTTCTGAATTATTTGGTGAATTATAGCAAACTCTGGCTAACTTAAATTTCATTAAAAAGACATTAAGTTAATTTCATTAACAAGACAGAGTATTGTTAGAAATTTTAAAAACCGGGCTCATAAAATGGACCCTTAATACAAAAATTTTAGGTAGCAAAGAAAGGACTACGGTATCAGTTTGATTATTATGTGATTGTTATTTTTCCCATTGGTACTTCATAACCAGACTCTGCAATAAAATAATGTTTAAATCTCTTTGCATCTTTGTAATGCTCCTCTGAGTTCAGGTTGTTGGGTGGGAATAGAAAATCCAGAGCCCAAGAGTGGTACATGTGTCTTAGATTTTAGGGATTAGGTAGAGCTCAATTTTGTTTCTTGTTAAAACCTACAAAATGGGGGATTCCACTGAAATAAGAAATATATTCAGTTGCAGGATAGTAATTAAAATAGCCAATGTCTACTATGTCCATTATTATCTGGAGCCCTGGACTGTATCAAAGTGAAAGCCCAAGCCAGTTATTCAAATGGAAGGATAAAAATCCAAAAAAACAAATAGAGAAGTGATATTAAAAAAGCAAAAATAGCTGTTGAACTGGTCATGTAGATTTCTAACTCAGTGATAAAGTCAGAAACTTCATCTAGAGAAGGTAAAAAAGAATTAAAACCAGTAGAAAAACGAAAGTATTCCTGAAAAGGATTTCATTTTCTTGGTATTAAAAATTAGAATCCCTCATGCAGTCCTCAAAGAAACTTTTGCTTACTAGGTGAAAAACCAAATAAATTCAAGGGGATCAAAATAAAAATTCAAAGGAAAATACTAACTTTTATTCAGTTTTTATGGGAATACTGCAGGTGCCATTCAGGAATGTGTGTGTAATATGAGATAGACTATTACAAAGCAACCACTAGATAGTGCATGATGAGGTCAATAAATCTTCTTCCCTCCAAAAAATATACAAAATCCTCCCCCAAAATCATTTCAGGTGTCTGGGTATTGATGAAAGGAAATCCAACAAGTTAAAAGCACATATTTGCAAAGAACTGTTAGAGCTGATTCTGCGGCCTTCTTACCTAGCTGCTGCAGTGCACCCAAACTCAAGTGTTGTCATTGTTTTATGGTTTTGCTGGGAAAACTAATGGCATTACTGCTAGAGAGAGACTTAACGTGAGGCTGCAGTTGTGTTTATCGGAGTGGTTATTATTTTCTTTTTTGCATTTCAATTGTGTCTGGCCTCTAGGTCCACACTGTGGACTTTCAGTTTATCCCAGTGTAACAAAATGACTTCCGCAACTCAGCCTCACAGCCATTTTGCAATTCCAAATGTAGGGGAAAGGGAGAATGGAGAATTGGGCAGAGAAATCAGCTTACTTTTTAGCACAGAGGAGAATATTTCCTTTAAAATTCCAGTTTCTTTCACTTCATTCAACAGAATTCAACAAATGACTACCCTAAAATGCAATTAAGTCCACCAAGTAAATTTCTGGCAAAAAGGAATAAGCATCATCATCTAACTGAGTATTTTGCCACCCAGAACAAATTCAAGTTCTCTTGGTAAAGATGAGAGAGCTATGAATTGGCAACTAATTGCATCTGCCCTCATGTATCAGTATGCATCTGCTTTCATAGTAATTTAATTTCTGTGGGTCTTCCCCATGAATCTTTAAGTTCCATGAGGTCAGGGACTAGAGTTGACTTGCTTATCATTATTACCCTAGTGTAGAACAATATGAAATTGAAACAGAAATGATATACTCTACATAGTCATTGTGAAGATTCAAATTTCACACAGAAATAATAATGGGCATGAAAATGATATGTTTAAACCAACTGTTCTTTACTGAAGGTGTCCTCCCAGGAAATAGTTGGCAATGCCAGGAGATATTTTTAATGATCACAGTGGGAGGGAGAAATATTACTGGTGGGTAGAGAACAGGAATTCTGCTAAATATGCTGTGACACTCAGGAGCACCCACGAAAGAATTGCCCCATCCAAACTGACATGATATCTGGTCTATGCCAACAGTGCCAAGTTTGAGAAGCTTTGGCTTAAACTCATTTTACTTAATTTGTAATATTCTATAAAAGTTGAAAAACAGCTTCAGCAACCACTTTTCTTATTTTCCCTTCATACCATCTCCCTCCCCATCTTTTTCTGATAGAAAGAAAATATATATATTACATATTATATATATAACATATTATATATATACCTATTATATATATAACATATATATATATATATTATATATATATATATATATATATATATATCTGTTGTGTGTAAAGGGATACAGAATATAATACTAACTACTCCTGACTGAGGTTGGGGAACTCAAAATCAGCACCCCAGTATGAGTCAGACAGGTATTTGTATAAGAGGCATTTCATGACCTGATAAATGCTTCCTCCTATCTTGTTGCCTACATTTGGGAACTCCTGTGAGCACCTTTTCTGTCCATAGAAAGTATGCCCAAATCTTATTTCCTATCAAAGAAGTCAAGCATAATAGGAAGAACAAAACTAATAATGGTATTTTATGTTGTGACAACTATTAATTTATACATTTTCATCATCATGTTAATCGGTAAGAATAAATAAAAATATATCATTTCCAGCTAATAAATATCACAGAATTTTATTTTTTTTAAAGATTTTATTTATTTATTTGACACAGAGAGAGATCAGATCACAAGTTTGCAGAAAGGCAGGCAGAGACAGAGGAGGAAGCAGGCTCCCTGCCGAGCAGAGAGCCCGATGGCGGGGCTCGATCCCAGGACCCTGAGATCATGACCTGAGCTGAAGGCAGAGGCTTTAACCCACTGAGCCACCCAGGTGCCCCAATATCACAGAATTTTAATATGGAGAACCCCATTAGGCTAGAAACCTACCAGAAATATCTATGGACTATTTCTAAGTGAGTTGTAGTCATCCTTATGATTCTAAGTCAGCTTCTCTGATTAATTCCCATGGCTGCTATAACAAACCACAACTGGGTACTTAAAACAATGAAATTTACCCTTACATCATTCTGGAGGCAGAAGTCCAAAATCAAGGTGTCAACAGAACTGCACTCCCTCTAGGGGAGAATCGTCTTTTCCAGCTTCTGGTGGCTATCAGCATTCCTTTCTTTGGCTTGTATCGGCATGACCCCAATCTCTGTCTTCATATCAGCTTTCTACTCTGAGTATCGAGTTCCCTGTACGTCTCTTACAAGGATATGTGTCATTTGATTCAGGGCCCACCCTGGACAATCCAGGATGATTTTATCTCAAGATCCTTAACTTAATTATATCTGCAAATAGCTTTTTTTTCCAAATAAGGTAGTATTCATAGATTCCAGGAATTTTATGTAGGTACCTCTTGGAGAATCATTTTTCACCTTACCACACTAATCATTTGAGATTTTTCTTTCACTTTGAATATTAGTTTTTAAATGATTCCATACTTCAGTCATTTCATCATAGCAAAGCTAATTTTAATTTATAGTATGTCTCATACTTACAGGTGTGTATTTGGATTAAATGTTGGTTACACAGGTTTGTATCACCAGTTGTATTGATATAGAGATATATTTCCCCTTTGGTTATTTATCTGGCAAATACCTTGTTCATTTACTGTTAATATCACTGGATTATTCTTTCACATTAACAATATTACACAGTATATTAAGATCTTATCTAGATCATTCTTTTCCAATGCTGAATCCTGCTATCTCGAACACATACACTATGGTTTGTGAGCTATCCTACAAATGTGCTTTGATATTTTAACTGCTTTTATTGTTAAAACTGAAGTATTTTGACAATATTTCCAACTGTTTGTCCCCTGTGACTCATAGCTTGCGAAAGATTAAACTAATTGCCATCATCGTTAAAGGTCTTAATTGCTCAAAGGAATTTCAAAAAGAAAATAAATGCTTTTTCGTGAATTTCTAAAGTATATGGAATATTGCAAATGTTTATATATGTATGTATGCATGTATTTTAAAAAATACTACAACATAGGAGGAATGATCTGAATCTAGCTTGGTGTGGCTCACATGAATCTCAGAAGTTTTTGTTTGTTTGCTTGTTTTTCTTTTTCTTTTTTTTTTTTCATTTTGATGGCAGTATAGGATAGCGGTATTTTGTAAGTTCTTTCCCAGTGAGGTGACCGTTTATGCTTTCTTCTCAAAATCTTAATGTACACCCAGTCTCCTTGTTGAAAGAGATAGTAGGGCTTGTCAGTCGGTGGAGGCCATATTTTTTTTTACCTGTTGATGACTTGCTCTAAGTATGTTAGTTAGTTCTTTTATATAGCTAATCATAGCATTAATTGTTCACTTAAGTCCCCACGATGTTCACTCAATCTCGGAATGGAAACTAGTAGGCCTAGGATGATGGAAAACTATTTCAAAAGGAGTTAATCCATGTCTCCTATTTAGAGTATTCTGGATTTTTATAAAGGACAGAGATAATGCTTCTGGTCATTTGAGTTATTTCTTGAGAGATTCTTCTAATGTCCTTCTTTTTTTGTCTAGATTTTTATATCCTACTTGCCTTTATAATTGAGAATGGTGTGAGGTATTTAATTGTAATGAGTACCTCAGAGTTTTTGTAAGCAAGTGGTTTGTTTCTGCTATAAAATGAGTTATTGGTCTGATTTAATCCATAGAAGAATGCCAAGACAAAAAAAAATGTCAGTTATTAATTTCTTTACCAGTGTTGTGGCATCAGTATATTTAATTGGATAGCATTCAAACTGTTCACTAATCATATAGACAATAACCAAACAGTAGAAATAACCTAAAGCTGGTGGTAAATCTATAAAATCCATTTGGAGTCCTGCGGGGTCAAGAGTGAGCCTCAGAGGACAAATTGTCTTTTAATTCCTTAATGTTCCTTATCTATACAGATGTCCCATCTGATGGTCCAAAGAAAAGGGGTATAGGAAGTCCGTTTGGCCCAATATGTACTCCACCTGGTAAATGGTTAGCAGTCTTTTACATCAATTTGTCTTTTTCAGATTGCAGGATATTTTCCTGATCATTCATAACATCATACAGGGATAAAAGCATGTTTATAAACTGAATGTGTGGGCCCATTTTCAGCCGTGTATTTAGCAATCTTGTCAGCCCTACTGTTCCCAGTCATATAGTATGGGTCTTCTTAATACAGGCTGGACCATGAACAATAGTAATTTTTGTAGCAAGATGAATAGACTGTAATAGAGTAATAATTATATGCTTACCAGCAACAGTAGTGTCAACAGAGGTTAAGAATCCACGGAATTTTCAGGGTGTGCCAACAGTGTGATAGACTCCAAAGGCATACCTGGAGTCATGGTAAATGGTGGCACTTTTCCCTTTTGCCAACGTGCAAACTGTAGTAGAAGCTAAGAGTTCAGTTGGTTGGGCTGATATTACAGTGAAGGCAGAGTATGCCTTCAGTATTTCATGTGGGGAAACTATGGCATAACCAGTTATATTTTCCTGGGATTTGGTTTAAAAGAGCCATTCTAAAATTGAAGTAAATTCGAGTTGTCTGAAGAGATGTATAAGAGATCTTCTCGTGGTATGAAACCATGTCTATCATCGCAGGCAGTCCCGGAATGGCACGGGGCTCTGGATCATCAGGGAGAAGTAGTAGAATGGCTGGATGTGAAGTGTTACAACGACGTCAGATAATAGAGGGGTTGGTCAGTAGCGCTTGTTTGTGGGGGTCTGCCTCTGTGCAGAGAAGGCCTGTGTCTCATGAACCTGTAAAAGAACAGAAACAGCATGAGGAACATGGAGGTAACTGGGAGCCTAATAGAAGAGTGATGGCTTTCTCAATCAGGGTGGCAGCTGTGGCCATAACAAACGGGCATGGGGGCATGGCTGCTGCCACAGTGTCTAATTGACATGAGAAATATGCCATAGGATGTGTCTGAGAAGTAAAAGCTTGTCCTAGAATATTTCCAGCAATTCCATTATTTTTATGGTGATATAGGTGAAAATGTTTGTCAAAATTGAATAACCTGAGACCCAGAGGTATGGACCATACTAATTTTAAGGCTTCAAAGGAAGTCAGTGCCAATTCCAAGGGTCAAGAAACAGGCTCTGAGGCAGGTATGTGGAAAGAAAGCATATAGAGATTTAGAAAGGAAAACAAAATTAGGAATCCATTGGCCAAAGTAACAGCTCCCCTAGAAATTTACTTAGCTCCTTTTTCACTTTGGGGAGAGATAGGGACAAAATTGACTCAAAGCATTTTGGTGTGAATTTTGAATGCCCTGAGCTATTTCATTTTCTACATGCATAACAGTCATCTTCACCCACTGAAGTTTAGATTGGAAGGCTTTCTGGCCTTTTTCAGTTAGTGCCTTTATAAGACATCATTGATATCCTGAACAATAGTGGAGCCTAGGGTAAAGACTACAAAGTCTAAGTTGGTTTTAAGAACTTGGGAAAATATTGAGGGGACTTACAGTATCCCTGAGCTATGCAAGTCCATGTAGTCTTCCTGTAAATGTAAATGCAGAGAGAAATTGTGAGTCAGTGGGCAATGGAATTAGAAAGCTGAGCAAGAGTCAATTACTGTATATCAGGCTATGTCAGCAGAAATTGAAGGAAGAACAGTAGTTGTATTAGGGACTATAGTGTAACAAAGAATTACAAAAGCATTTATGGCTCTTAGATCTTACACAAATCAATAGATCCGGTTTCCACCTGAATAAAATTTCCCTTTTCCACTACTAGCAAGATTGAGATATTACAGGGTGCGAAAGTAAGAATGAATAAGAACACTGTGCTCTAAAAAATAAAAATAAAAAATTACACTATGCTGTAAAGAAAGTCTATTATAGATTCAATTCCCCATTCTGCTTCTTGAGAAAGAGGGTATTGGGATGCTGATGGCACAGGTTTCCAGAAAATGTGCACAAGCTCTACACTCAGTAGCAATCCAACCTCATTTGCATGTGAGGCCCAGAGACTAATTAGGACCTCTTTTAAGGTTATATCTTCTTCAGAGGATTTTGAATTAAGATAGGTTTCCATTAGGGAAAATAGAAAGTTTGAGATTTGGTCTGAGAAGATTTGGAAAGGGAAATAAAACACTTACATTGTATGGTGGCATTAAATTTATATAGCAAGACTCTACCTAAAAGGTTTGCTAATAAGAAGTCAGAAACTAGAAATGTATGGTAGGAGGTAAGAGGGCCTATGGGTATTGAGGTGGTCTGGGATATGGACAATAAAATAGGTTGCATAGGGACTCTGAGAGCTTGAACAGAATTAGAAAAAATAGGCAGAGATAGATCCTTAAACCAATGGTAGAGAAAGTTGTACTAGCATCAGTTAAGAAGTACAATTCTTGTTACTCTGTTTGAAGTTTAATAGTGAGTTCTGATGTACAACTAAGGATTGACCAACCCCATCAATTGATGGGGAATTGTCTCACAAAGGGGAAAAAACAGACCTTCTGAAGTTGCTGGGATCTAGGGAGTTTGTTATTTAAGTTTCCCTTCTTCTAAGTGCAGAACAATTGTTTTTCCAAAGTCCTGACCTTTTACAATATCTCCAGACATCTTGAGATGGGTAGGGGAGGCTCTGTGGTTGGCAAAAAGATGGGTGAGTGTTGGGTTACCCTTAAGTCAAGCTTCTGTTTTTTAAAGACTCAATTTGCAAGGCAAAGACTGTGATTTTAATCCTTCTTCCTCCTGCTTTCCTGCAACCTATTTTCAAAATATTAGGTAGCAGCTTTAATAGTAACACTGAGAGATTGTCCTGCACACCACCACACCATTTCGGATTTCACATTTTATACCAGAGAGAAGATTTCTTGATAAGGTGGAAATCAAAAGATTTCTGTGTTCTCAGACTTCAGGGTTTAATGCAATGTGCCTTTGGAAAATCTATATGAAAGCATTCCACAAAGACTGGAATGTTCCCCTTTTCTCCGAATGTACAATTCAAACTTAGACCCGTTTACCTGGAGGAGAAGGCATCTACTGTTGCTTCTATCAGGCCTTGAATATTGGCTTCCAGAAGATCCATTTCCTGATCATTTGGTGGAAAGTTTGGGAGAACTTTGAGCCATCTGTTTTCTCTATTGGGGGATAGGAGTTTCCCCAGGGACTATCTGGCCTGTCTTAGAACTATAGTATAATCGTGGGTAGGAAGAATACTCTTTAGTAGCCAGTTGAAGTCACTATGAGTGAATGGCCACTATACTGTGAATGGCCACTAATTTTTCTAATTTCTTTCTAGATTTGTTGGGATCTTCCCAAAGCAGAGATAAACGGCCTTGTGATTTAAAATATCTGCTGCTGTCCAAGTGACATGAATTCTTTGCAGTGGGGGTCCAGGATATATCCCCAAGAGGCCATTGCAGGGGGTGGCCTGAAACTGATGGAGTCTGACTATAGGTATGTGGCTAAGTGAGTGGAATTATAAGAAACAACAAAATGAACCCTGTCGCATGGCCTTGGGCCTCTGCCAAAGTTATTTCCTGGACACAAGCGTTTACATAAGTAACGTATATACCCAGCCAGGCCTGGAGATCAGATTGGAATGCTTTCTGTAATTTTTGCAGGAAAAGTGGTCAGTGGGTATTTAAGGGATTTTCTGGGAAAGTTAAAAGAGTTTTAGAAATTAAAGGAATTTGTTGAGGAGGTGGGGCTGAATTATGGGGAAGAGGATTGAGCTAGAGGTCCAGAGATTCAAAAGATCTTCTTGGGGGTCAGGGATATGGAGTTGGGGAAATGGGAATATAAGAGAGCAGAGAAGGGAAATTTACTATGGATGTAGATTTTAACTTTTGTTCTAAGTCTTATTTGTGTTTCTTATTCTTGTTGGAAGAGTCCATGTCTATAGCACCGGGTTCATAGTATAATGCAGTTATCTATGGTGATGGCTCTCTCCTTGAAGCAGGTCCTCTAGCTATTTTTTTTTTTTTTTGGTAGTTTGGGGGAAGTAAAGAGCTTTTCCAGAATTAGTGGGCTTTGATTACTTTTTCACTCAAAATAATCTTCATGCCAAAGTGGCTCCTCTTAGGGGGATTTGCCATTGGTGCCCTTGGTGCCTACGCAATCAGACCTGCTAATCTGTGACCTGGGCAGCCAGTACTTCCATGGGACTTTCCCAGAAATAACAAGGCAACAGGGTGAAGATGACAAAGACCGTTTATGGGCTGAGACCCCTTACTAATACAAACTCCCTTGAGAGGTGGCATAATCAGAAAATGCTACTAGCCATTTTATGTCTCAGGTTCCTAGTCTGATGGCTAGCTAATGAATGCAGGCTCTATGATCTCTGCCTTCTATCTGGCAGAAACCTGGTTGTAAGCCAAGTTCTCAGGACACAAATGAAATGAAGAGAGAATCTCATCCAGGTTTTTGGGGTATGCGTATGTCTGTTTGGCTGGTTTGTTTTTATTAGTGATCCACAGTAAAGTTTGTCTAGACTTTGATCCAGTGAGAACCATTAACTTACTTACTGTGAGAAGCCAGCTTAAACAAGAGGCTTGTAAGTCCCATGCCTGTGTTCTACCCTTTCATTGTTCTCCATCATGAAAAATGACACAAAAGACAGAGACAAAGGGAAGTTGTGGCCCTTTCTGGGAAGTAAAGGATACATTAAAACCAGAGTACTTAAAACAAAGAACACAAGGAAAGGAAAGGAAAAAGACAAGGAGACACTCTTAGCATTCTCACTTGACTGGTTCCTCCAGGCAGAGATCTGGGAGAACAAAACGGTAAGATTTTTCTCAGGTGTCCCCAAGATGTCAGCTGCAGCATCCGAAGAGAGCAGGGTATCCTAGCCAATGATTTTCTTCTTCTTCTTCTTCTTCTTCTTTTTTTAAGATGTATTTATTTATTTGACCCAGAGAGAGAGATCACAAGTAGGCAGAGAGAGAGGACAAAGCAGGCCCCCTGCTGAGCAGGGAGCCCGATGCAATGCAGGGCTCAATCCCAGGACCCTGAGATCATGACCTGAGCCAAAGGCAGAGGCTTTAACCCACTGAGCCACTTAGTGCCCTCAGCCAATGATTTTCTACCCTCATCGTAATAACTGTAGAGGAGGGAGAAGAAATTTTCTCTACCTTCTTAAGGTTCTGTGATTGCAGCCTACGGACTAAACTGAAAAAAGACAGATTAACAGAAAAAAATTATACGCCTTTTATTTAAAATTTGGGCATGCACACAAGAGCTCTCCAAAGAAAAACAAAAGCCCAAAGAAATAGCTGGGACTGAAAGCTTATATACCTTTTGAACAAAGAATGATAAACTTGTGGAAAACTAACACGGGGAAAGGGTGTTAAGCTCCTAGGGGAGATAAATTATGAGAAAATAATTAGGAAATATATGGGGGAAACTGAGGGAAGATTCAGGTTATTTAAGAAGGTTTGTTTGTACAGATCCATTTCAGCATTGACTCCCCATCCCTGGTGATACAATGTTCTTTTCTTCCATGTATAAGAAAAGCACCTTTCTCATGGGGAATTTTATAATCTACTTGTTGGTAGAAAGGAGGTGGGGTGTCAGAGAGCCCTTCCTGCATCTGTTCTCATGTTGTGTCTTCAGCTCAAAATTATCAACATGCCTAATTGGCATATTTTGGGGTGGCATATTCTGAACCCCTTAACACATACACACAATCTTGGGACTATTCCAGATTTGGGGTTGGAGTGAGTAATTCAGAAGATTAATTTGAATTGCATGGGAAAGACAACACCTAAAGAGGCCAAAAAAAAAAAAAAAATGTTCTGGTTTGTTAGCTTCCAAACAGATATTTTTATATGAAAGGGTACATTTTTGAAGAACTGCGAGGGAGTTATGTGCAAAAATTCTGTTCATGTATAACAGGATTTGTTCTAATACCTCCTACACACCACTTTTAAAATGCACCCCTCTCCGTTTTGTAGATTGTTGTCTTGGGAGAGACTGTGACTTGGTATGAGGTGGTATTTGTAGAACAAAAACCTTGCTACCAACAAAAAGCCTTAACAAAAATAAGAATTTTAAAATGATAAATAGAGATATAAATAGATAGGTAGCTATACCTTTATATTTTATAAGTTGCTTTGAAACAAGTAAACATAAAAACTAAAACCAAATGAAGATTTTAGATTTGATGAGGTGTGAAAAGAATATTATTCACAATGAAATTTTCTGTTCACAGCTCCTATTTTCCTAAATCCTTTTATGATATCATATTGGCATGAAGTCTGATATATAGTATAAAGAATACTTGTACACTAAGGTGAACGCTACTTTTTGCCTAAGAAAAAGAAACTCTTTACTTTAGTATCTGCCCAAGCATTGTTTTTTACAAAAGAGTAATGATGTCAGGAACTGCGGGGCTTTTGTTGAAGAACCTCTGCTCACAACCAAGGGATATTTGATAGTTAAATCCAAGGAGGCAGGAAGTGAATGAAGACAAACAAGAGGAAATGATTATTTGATTGTGGCTGAAAGAGTGGCACACACAAAGCCATACAGATTAGCAAACCCGAAGTGCCAGCATTCCTTCTGAGTTGTAATTTCCTGAGAACAAAAAGGCATTAACTCCGTACCCTCAATGCACAATGCCTACTAATTGCCAAGTGATAAAAGTAAGCCTCCTGCTTCTAATCCCAAAACCTCCTACCATATTTCTGTGAATACCATTTGTGAATTTGTTCACTCCGTTTCCCCTATGATAAAAGCACTCCTGGAGGTGGCATAGCTGTTTGGTATGCTTCTATATTTAAAAATAGACAGATCCAATCAATACAAGGAACAAATGAATTAGAAAACTTTTGTAAGTGTAAAGACTTATTTACATTATAACTTGTTGGCCAGTCATTTAAAATTATGCACTGGAAGGGAACAAAATATACTACCCCAAAATATGGGCCTTTCTGGCAAATTGATTATTTCAAACTGGTTATTTTTAAGAAACAGCAGACACAGATGAAGCTCTGAAAGCAGAGTTACCCTTTTTTGTAAGAAACTTCTGCATTTGTAAGGGAAATCTCTATTTATAAGAGTGTCTCCCTTGTTATACCAGGAAGAGGGGATAACTCAAACTCTCTAGAAACTGATCAGTGGAGAAGACATGTACTTAAATCAGCCTAACAATCTTACCTTTGTCTGCTATGCTTTGTCTGAAAACTTCCCATAAGAGATCTCCTCCGCCACCACCACCACCATCTCTTTTTGTCTTTAGTTGACGGTGGTATTTAAGGTGATAGCTTGGGCTTTTTTAAGGAGTTAGTCAGTTTTCCTGGGTTTTTCCCATTATACAGGAAGTATACATACTATTAATTTTGTTTGTTTTTCTCCTGTTAATCTATCTTATATCAATTTAATTAGACCAGCCAAAGAACCAAGAAGGGGAGAACATTTTTGTGCCCCTACAGCACCCATGGAGAGAATTTTTTTCAATAAAAGCTTTATGATTAAACACCTGATAAAATGCCATTATATGTATTAAAAACAAAATTTAACTGAGTAAATTTGAAGATCTAATTGGCTTTATCAAACAATTCATGAATCAGGCAGCACCCAATCTAGCAAGTAGAGAGCTCTGCTGAACTAAACAAAAGAAAGGTCTTTAAGGGCGCCTGAGTGGCTCAGTGGCTTAAGCCTCTGCCTTTGGCTCAGGTCATGATCCCAGAGTCCTGGGATGGAGCCCAGCATTGGGCTCTCTGCTCAGCGGGGGATCTGCTTCCCTCTCTATCTCTCTGCCTGCCTGTCTGTCTACTTGTGATCTCTCTGCAAATAAATAAATAAAATCTTAAAACGAAAAAAAAAAAAAAAGAAAGGTTTTTAAGGGCAGAGAGGGGCCATTTAGAAGAATAAGAAGAGGGAGACGAAGAAAAGAATTTATTAGCAAGGAAGTCATTGTGTAGGCAAGATTGCCTTCCTGAGGAGAGAGGAAGTATTCTTTTTTTTTTTTTAATAGATTTTATTAATTTATTTGAGAGAGAGAGAGAACAAGTGGAGAGAGGGACAGAGAGAGAGGGAGAAATGGAGCTCGATCCCAGGACTCTGGGATCACAACCTGAGCTGAAGGCAGAGGCTTAATGGACTGAGAGACCCAGGTACCCCTGAGAGAGGAAGTATTCTATCAGTAAATTTCCTAGTATTGACCAGGAAAGTCCATATTGCTTTCAGTTTACATTCCTGGGGCAACTGCAGTTAGCATTAAGTCTTGGTTTACTGATGTGAGGGCCTTAACCTAGTGACTTCATTTTGGGCCCATGGATTTCTTTTTAACAGTCCTCCCTTTTTGATCAGACTCTCAGCTTAACTGAGGTGTGATCAAAATTGAAGGTGTTAGTGCCACTCTTACTTACCCTCTGTAGTTCTCAGAGCTTTCATTGATCCTTTGCATGGTAGCGCAGGTCATGATGGTTTTGCTTACCCTCTGTAAATTTATAGGTGATAGCTTCAGGTTTCCATTCTTAATGTCAGCCAATCCTCTTTGATCCTTTTTTAAGTTCCAGTCTTAGGGAGATAGTTTGTGTGGTAGTTAGCAGCCAAAAATGTGCATTTAAAGTCTTTGGGAGAATTTAACACACCAGGGAGATTATTATGATTACTCTAAGCAGGATGATGTCCAGTGTTTGGAGAGCACTTTGAGACCATGGTCCCCAAGACCCAAGTCAATCAAAATCAGGTAAGTCAAAGAAAGTGGAAGGAGTCACCTTTTCAGGGCAAGCGGCTTATTATGTAATCTTATATAATTGAGTTTCAACTTTCCCAGAAGTATTAATCCAGGTACAGTGAGTCCTGTTGGCCATAGCACAGATACCTCTTTGATGATAATCAAGAACACAGATGATCGAGAACTCTTCTATTATCAAGACCAGCTTTGGCCAGAAAGTCTAAGGGTTCTTGTTGGATAGCTATTGCTTTAGCAGCAGATTCTGCAATAACTTTAAGAATTAAGAAGTTCCTGATCATAACCTCATTTGCTTTTATACCTAATCTGGTAAGTAGTGACCTGACAAGAGGAGTGAATCCTTAGTTATGAAAGTCTCTTGGCAGGTTCCTTTTAATTTACAGTGTAAATTCAGGGGGGTCAACCAGTGAGATGTCTTATTTTGTTTGTGAAACATTAGGGACGCAGATTTTTCTCCCAGCCTGAAATAAAGAGTTATTCTAAATTCTAAAGGTTACCCCCCCTTGGCAATGGCCCAGGAGATAAAGATCAGGGTATTGTCTTTCTAGGCCAACAAAGGAATAGAGAAAATGAAAAGAAGGAGAGTGTTACATTTAAAGTATGGAGTCTTCATCCATTGTCTTGGTAGAAGCATTCTCCCTCAAAGTCAGCTATTTCTCTCCCTTGTTGTCCCACGCAAGCAATAAAGGTACATACATAAGTTGTATCTGTCCACAATGTCAACTTTATTCAATCATAAAGCAAGGTTAACATAACTGTAAAGCCAGTTCAGGATTCCAAAGTTACTGACATTTTGATACACATTTAACTTGGCTTCATACATGTCACACATACAAAACAAAGTATAATACAAAGTCACACAACAGGGTGCCTGAGTGGCTCAGTCGGTTGAGCAGCTGCCTTCGGCTCAGGTCATGATCCCAGGGTCCTGGAATCGAGCCCCGCATTGGGCTCCCTGCTTGGCGGGGAGTCTGCTTCTCCCTCTCCCTCTCTCTGCCACTCTGCCTACTTGTGCTCTCTATCTCTCTGTCAAATAAATAAATAAAATCTTAAAAAAAAAAAAAGTCACACAACAAACAAGATACAGTAGTAGGTAAGAAGTTAACAAATGGAACTTAAAGGCAATCCAGGAGCACACAGTTCGAGTTTGAGATGAGCACTGGGTTGGTCAGGGTCAGCTCTTGGTGTTTACCGTATTATGTTTAAGCAGTGGAAGAGCTCTGTTATGCTCAGAGATTAGTTGGACAGTGCCTTCAAGGGAAGTTGTCTTTCTGATGTGATCAGATCCTGAAGAGTCAGTGTCTGGAGAGTCTGACAGTTTGCTGCAAAAGTCCACCCCTTTTAAAGGGGTTTAATCAGTCCAGGGCCTTTGTAGGTCTCTTCTGGTTCTGCTTGTTTTCAATTCTGGACATTGTCAGTCTGTGCTGGTTTGGTGGTGTCTGATCTGAGCTGCAATGCTTTTGGCTGATTACAGCACTACTTAACATGAGTTGATGTGAGTAACTCCATCTTGCTCTCTACACTCGTCAGTCTGATTTAGAGGTCTCCAGCATCTGTACAGAACCAGGAGTCAGTTGGAACCTTTCTAAGCTGTCTGACATGTACCCAAGGCTCAATACCTTCTAGTTGTATAGTTGTGTTAAGGGTCAGGAATACTTGGTAAGATCCTTTTTCATGGGGCTTGAGGACTCTCTTCCTCTGATCATATTTCCAGAATGCCCAATCACCAGACTCTACACTGTGATCAGCAAGGTTCTTTGACTTGAGATCCAGGAAGAGGTTGTTGTTTTTTTGTTTTTGTTTTTGTTTTTTACCTTATTGGTGACAGGCTTGAGCATAAGACATTAAAAACGTAAATAGCTGGTCATACCAGCATGAGGATGCAAATATATAGCAGAAGCTTGCATGCTGTTAGAATTTTAAGAAGTTTATATGGTTTTTGTTAAGACTCATATGATTTGTCCAGTGAAATAGGTGCTTTGATCAATGGAGATCATGGAAAGTATACCCCAAGTGGGAAAAACACTTTTTAACTTGTTTTTTGTGTTTTGTTCCCTAGTGTGGGGACATCAGCTCTGCAGCAGGAAAAAGCTTCAAATCATCTGGAAAATACATATACAGTAACACAAACATATTAATAACTCATAATCAGTGGCAGTTGAATGAAGTCTATCTAGATGCCAGTGTTCAAAGGGTCCAGAGGAAGGTCTGAGGCCTCTGGGGACAAAAATCGTTTTTTCCAGAATTATGGACCTCACAAGCCAGACATTGCTGATAGACTATTTGAAATTTTATAGAGGTCGCCCCACCATTCTCTGTTTACAGTTTGAATCATCTTAAATGTACCACAGTGAAATAATGTAAAAACTGACAGATGGGATTACCAGGGAGTCAGAGAACCAGCCAACCAACCTGGATTTCCTATACCCTTGACTGTTTAATGTACAACCATTGTTTACAGTCTTAATTTCTCTGATTTAGGAGCAGCCTGCTGCCTTGTAGCAAGGACATTAGGATAGCAAAAGTCTTGCAATGAGGGACCATTTTTCTCTAAAGCAGAAAGGACTTTACCTACATGTGCCACAGTCCTTATAGATTCTATTGCTGTTGCCTTTGCATGAAAGCCAGATTGGTCACATATTAAAATTTCTTTCCAAATATTCCTTTTCCACAAACCTTTTACAACTTCCTTTTTTATATTCAGATTTTGTCCCAAGCTCTTTATTTTTTTTTTTAAAGATTTTTATTTATTTATTTCACAGAGGGAGAGAGATCACAAGTAGGCAGAGAGGCAGGCAGAGAGGAGGAAGCAGGCTCCCTGCTGAGCAGGAAGCCTGATGCGGGCCTTGATCCCAGGACCCTGAGATCATGACCTGAGCCGAAAGCAGAGGCTTTAACCCACTGAGCCACCCAGGCGCCCATGTCCCAAGCTCTTTAAATACCATCTTCACTTTAGGACAAAATTACTTTCCTTTCTCTCAACAAAAATGAATTTCCATTTTCATAATTTTTTTCCTTACCAAAAACATATATCTTACTTTTCTTATATATAGAACTGTTTCCCTTTTTATTCCCAGTGGTCTTAATTACATTTATTAGAATTCTTAACTCTTAGAAACCTTAAGTTCTAGTGAAAATTAAATAGTTGTTAATTGTGAACTATAATGTTAAACCAGAATGTTTTCAATTTTAAGATTTATGAATATATTTCATCATTTTAGAAGCAGATGCCTTCTTCATTTTTCCAATGTAGCATAAAAAAATCCAAATATTTTAAAAAATTTTTCTGTAACAAGAAGCCAAAAATAGATAAACCTATGTTTAACATTTAGTGTTTCAGTATTTTATTGTGTTTGGAAATGATCTAGATATTCAATAAATTTAACTTAACTCGTCATTTAACCTAATTCAGCAAACTAAAGTTTTAGGTTACCAAAAAGATTTGGGAAAGCTATTTAAGTAGACATAAATATTCCTGAACAGTTCATGTATAACCTTTTATCTTGTTTATTTATATTTACTTAATATGTTTTTAATAATTGTGTTTAGATTACCTACAAAAAGTCTATTAAACACTAGATAAAATCAGCTATTATCCCAGCTATTAATAATAATCAGTTATTATTCTTTTTTTGTTGGCACATCTTGTAAGAAAGAGATAATATCAACTTACTTGACTAGTAAACTGAAGTAAAAACAAAACAAAAAAAATGGTTTAGGGGCACCTAGGTGGCTCAGTCAGTTAAGCATCTACCTTCAGCTCAAGTCATGATCCCAGGGTCCTGGGATCAAGCCCCCTCTTGGGCTCCCGGCTTAGCAGGGAGCCTGCTTCTCCTTCTCTCTCTGCCAGTCCCCCACCCTGCTTGTGTTCTCTCTCTCTCTGTCAAATAAGTAAATAAAATATTTTTAAAAAACGTTTTATATTTATTGCTGGTAACTCTAAAGGCATGTCTGTTTTAATTAAACCATCAACATTCAACTAGCTTTCATAGAGAATTTTTCCCAGATCACATAAATTTGAAAAACTTTTGGGTTAGTGTCTGTCTTTCTGAGAGTTTTAGAATGCCCAATCCTTAATCCTTATAAACTCTTGCTTTAAACCAACTAAATAGGGAGAGCTCTTTTGTGATGGGGGAGGGGGCACACCTGTGTCTGGGCTTCCAAACAGACCAGGTTCTGTCACTTGCTGCTGATAAAATCCAAAGGCTGGGAGACAAGTGGTGGTAAAACAAAAAAGGAATTTATTTCAGTGAACCCAACAACTGGGAAGACCACACACTAATGTCTCAAAGTCTGTCTCCAAAGTGCTGAAAATAGGGGCTCCTGGGTGGCTCAGTGGGTTAAGCCTCTGCCTTCTGCTCAGGTCTTGATCTCAGGGTTCTGGGATTGAGTCCTGCATCGGGCTCTCTGCTCAGCAGGGAGCCTGCTTCCTCCTCTCTCCTCTCTCTCTGCCTGCCTCTCTGCCTACTTCTGATTTCTCTCTCTGTGTCAAATAAATAAATAAAATCTTTAAAAAAAATTCTTCAAAGTGCTGAAAATACTTCCACGTTTATATAAGGAAAATGTGGGACAGAGGTCAGCGGGCACTGCAGGTGGGCAGTAAAGGTCAAGTGGGTCATTATCTTGGGGTCCGTCACAGGCCAGGGCTTGCTGGCTCAGGGCAATCCTTATTGCTTGAGGGGATAGTTTTGGTTCCCATCAAGAATGCTTTGCCTACAGTGTATTTTGCCCGAGTTGAGATAAACTGGAAAGAAAAACTTAATTAGAAAGTGGCGGTGGTTGAAGTCTTGCTTCAGATATCTGAGTGCTCAAAGGGGTTTAGATCCTGCAAAGATAACTCAAGAATGTGTGTCAGGTCAGTCTTTCCTTTTGAATCAGCACTGGGAGTTTTACCACTGATTTATTGTCCCTGATATGATTAGGCTATCTCCTGGCCTGATAGTGGCTGTTTGTTCTTACATTCTTTCATAAGATAGCCAGGGGCCAAAATAATTTCTGTTCTGTCAAGAAAGCATGACTTGTCTTTCTTTTTCTGAGGACCCCTAACTGCTTCTGTTTACAATATCATCAGGAAGTAGGGCCATATTTTACATTTACAACATATATGGATATGGATGTACACACAGACTGATGCAAATACTTTATAGTTACTAATATTTGTGGACATTTTTAGGATGTGTCTTTGTCCCTGGAATTAATCTTTTTTTTTTAAGATTTTATTTATTTATTTGACACAGAGAGAGAGAGATCACAAGTAGGCAGAGAGGCAGGCAGAGTGAGAGGGGGAAGCAGGCTCCCTGCTGAGCAGAGAGCCCGATGCGGGGCTCAATCCCAGGACCCTGAGATCATGACCTGAGCCGAAGGCAGAGGCTTTAACCCACTGAGCCACTCAGGCGCCCCTTAATGGCCTCTTTTCTGATCCAAGATCCCACCCAGGATATCACATTACATTTAGTTATTTTGTCTCTTTAGGTTCTTTAGACTATGAATTTTCTCAGCCTTTCCTTGCTTTTGATGGCCTTGACAGTTTTGAGTATAGCTCAGGTATTTTATAGAACGTCCCTCTACTGGCATCTAGCTGATCTTTTTCTCATCATTCGACTGGGGTTAGGAGTTTGGGGAGGAAGACCACATAGGTGAAATGCCGTTATCATCTCATTATATTGAGCATCCATATTATCAGCATAAACCAAGATCTGGGCACAAGGTGTGTTCATTGCTATTTGGGTGTAGTTACTTTTAGGTTCCCATAGCTGACAGAGTGAGGAAATAACATCTCCAACTCTAATAATCCATTACCACATGAATTCATGAATTATTCCAGCCTTTTCTTCTTATCTATACCCTCCCACTCTAATAAGCAAATGTGCTTCTTACTATCTGCCTTTCATTTACCTAATTATTCACTTCCACTGTGTATGTGTTTGGCTACCCAAAGCTCCATAGATTTTCTCTTATGTTTTCTTCCAGACATTTTATAAGTTTATAGTTACATTTAGGTCTAAATCCATTTGTGGTTAATTTTTTTAACAAGATTTTATTTATTTATCTGAGAGAGAGAATGGGGGGGCAGGGGTAGAGGTAGAAGCAGATTCCCTGTTGAGCAGGGAGCCCGATGCAAGTGTTGATCCTAGGACTCTGTGATCATGACCTGAGCCAAAGGCAGACTCTTAATGACTGAGCTACCCAGGTGCCCTGGGGTTAATTTTTGTGTAAGACAAAAGGTCTGTATTTAGGTTCTTTTCGTTTTTGATTTTTGTTTGTCTGTTTGATTCTTTGTTTGCATATGGACATCCAGTTCCTTTCAGCACCAGCACTATTGTTGAAAAGGCTATCCTTTTTTCATTGAATTACTTTTGTACCTAGGTTTTTGCCGGTTCATAATATTTTATAATCATTTCATTGATATCTGCAAAATAGCTTGCTAAGATTTTGATTAGGATTTTGCTGAATCTAGAGATCAATTTGGGAAGAATTGACATCATAATGATATTGAGTCTTCTAGTCCATGAAGATGGAATATCTATTTATTTGTATCTTTAAGTTATTTTGCTAGTTTTTTTTTAAGATTTTATGTATTTATTTGACAGAGAGAGAGATTACAAGTAGGCAGAGAGACAGGCAGAGAGAGAGGAGGAAGCAGGCTCCCTGCTGAGCAGACAGCCCAATGCAGGACTCGATCCCAGGACACTGAGATCATGACCTGAGCCGAAGGCATAGGATTTAACCCACTGAGCCACCCAGGCACCCCTCTTTTGCTAGTTTTTTAAAAAAAGTTTTCCAAATATAGGTCTTGTATTTTTTTGTTATATTTATACCTAGGTATTTTAGGGAATGGGAATATTTCATGGAGGTTATTACAAGTGATCTTGCTATTCTAATATTTTTTTAAGATTTTATTTCGTTATTAGAGTGAGAGAGAGCACAAGCAGGGTGGGGGGAGGGTACAGGGAGAGAGAAGCAAACTCCCTGCTGAGCAGAGAGCCCAACTCCAGTCTCGATTCCAGGACCCTGGGATCATGACCTGCACTGAAGGCAGGTGCTTAACTGACTGAGCCACCCAGGCACCCCGCTATTTTAATTTCTAATTCTAATTTTGTTTGCCAGTATATAGGAAAGCAATTGACTTTTTTTTTTTTAAGATTTTATTTATTTATTTGACACAGAGAGTTATTTGACACAGAGAGAGAGAGAGAGATCAGATCACAAGTAGGCAAAGAGGCAGGCAGAGAGAGAGGAGGAAGAGAGAGCCCGATGTGGGCCTCGATCCCAGGACCCTGAGATCATGACCTGAGCCGAAGGCAGCGGCTCTAACCCACTGAGCCACCCAGGCGCCCGGAAAGCAATTGACTTTTAACCTACATCCTTGCTATACTTGCTTATTGCAGAATTTTTTTGTTTTGTTTTGGTGGAGTTTTGTGTTTTATCTACAAAGACATTCATGTTAATTGAGAATAAAAACATTTTTATTTTTTCCTTTCTAATCTACTTATAGATTAGATAAATAAATAATAAACAAATTTGATTTATTTTTATTGTCTCATTGCTCCAGTTCAGAATTAAAGTACAATGCTTAACAAGAGTATTGAGAAGGACATTATTGCCTATTCTTGATTTTAGGATAAAAACATCTAGTTTCACACCATTTTGTATGTTGTTAGGTCTAGATTTTCTGTTGTCTTTATCAAGTTGAGGAAGTCCTCTGTATTAATTTTTTATGGCTACTGTAACAAATTACCACAAAGCAAGTGGCTTTAGCAGAAAAAAAAAAGAAAAAAGCTATTTTTTCACCATTCTGGAGGCTAGAAGTTCATAATCAGTTAGCAAAGCCATCCTTCCTCTAAAGGGTCTAAGAAAGAACCTGTTTTTACTTCTTTCTAGTTTCTCATGCTTGTAGGCAATCCTTGTTTGCAGCTATGTCACTCCAATCTCTGCCTCTGTCCTCAGGTGGCCTTCTTCCTTCAGTACAAACTTCTCTCTTATAAAAGACAGCAGTCATTGGATTTAGCCCTACTCTAATCCAGTATGACTCCATTTTAACTTGACTGAATATTTCTATAAGACTCTTATTTCAATATAAGGTCACATTCTGAGGTTCTGAGTGGATATGAATATTTAGAGGACACTATTCATCCTCTATTCCTATTTTAATGAGAGTTTTTATCATGAATGGGTACTGGATTCTGTCAGATACTTTTCCTGCATCGATGGCTAGGATCATATGATTTTTCTTCTATAGCCTGTTGATATGGTGGGTTATACTGATTTTTCAAATGTTGAACATTTGTACATCTGTAATAAATTCCTCTTGCTTGTAATGTATAACTTTTTATACTTTGTTGGATTTGGTTTGGCTAATATTTTATTGAAAATTTTTACATTTCTATTTGAGGGTTATTTATCTGTAGTTTTTTTAATAATATTTTTTAATCTGGTTTTGATACTAGAATAGTGCTGGCTTCATCTGTTTTCTGAAAGACATATTGGGCAAATGACATTATTCTTCCTTAAATATTTTTTAGAATTCAAGAGTGAAGCCATCTGGTATTGGTTTTTTTGGTTTGGGAAGGTAATTGAATACGTACTAAAATTCTTTTATAGGTATAGGGCTATTCAGGTGATCTTTTTTCTGTATCTAAGTTTTAGAAGACTGTATCAAAAAATGCTCTATGGAGTCTAAGTTATCAAATCTGTGGGCAAAGAATTGTTCACAGTATACTTTTATTATTACTATTAATGTCCATAGAATCATTAGTATTCAACAATATTGGCAGTGTGCCTGCTCTATTCAATTCTTAGTTAGCCATAATGTAGACTTATTAATTTTACTGATGTGGTTAATGAACTAGCTTTTGGTTTCATCAATTTGTTTTTTGGTTTGCTGTTTTCACTTTCATTGACTTCTACCTTCATTTTTGTTATTTGTTTGACTATTCCAAGTGCTTTTAGAGCTTCAGAACAATGTGCATTCTGTTGTTGGATTGTGTAAGTCTCAATTAGATCAAGTTCGTTGATAGTGTTGTTTCTGTCATCTGTATCTGTTGAAATTTCCAACAATAATAGTGAATTTGCTTATTTCTCTTTCAGTTATGTCTGTTTTGCCTTATACATTTGACATCCTTTAGATACATAGAAGACAGTATGTCTTCTTAGAAGAAGACATTATGTCTTCTTAGAAAATTGACCCCTTTATCATTATTTATTATGTAATAATATTCTTATTTCTTTTGAAGTCCACTTTATCTGAAATTAATATATCTACTACAGCTTCTTTTGGTTAATACTAGTATAATCTATCTGCCCCTATCCCTTCACTTTTAACCTACCTGAGTTTTGTATTTAAAGTGAGGTTCTTGTCAACAACATGTAACTGGACTTTGCTTTTTTACCTACTCTGAAAAATTTTGTCTTTTACTAAATGTATTTAGACCATTCATAATGAAGTCACTGTTGATTTAATGGATTCATATAGACCTTTACTTCTCTAGTTTTAGTTGAGAATTGTTATATGATTCCATAGCATATAAGTTACACTTATTTTAACATATCAGTTATACTTACTTTTAAAAAATTGAGTGGTTGACCCAAAGTTTATAATATACATTTTTCAACTAATGTAAGTTCATTTTTAAATACTAAGACTACCATGTCACACATGGTGCAGGTGTCTTATCACAGTGTACTCACAATTCCCAGACCCCATCCCTGTGACATTGCTGCCTTGCATTTACTATATCCATATGATTTCAGCACCAAATGTATTGTTACTCTCATTGCTTTAAAAAACATTTATGTTGTAGATTAAGAAAAAGAAAAAAATTACTAAATCTTTACATTTATTTTTCCTTATTCTCTTCCTTCCTTTATGTAGATTCATATTCATGATCCATATCTTTTTCCTTCTGCCTGAAGAACTTCTGTGCACATTTATTGTAGGCTATATCTACTAGTGATAAATTCCATCATTTTAGCTTATTTGTCTCTTTCAATTTTTAAGTATGATTTCACTGTATATAAAATTCTAGGTTGGGGTGTGTGTGTGTGTGTGTGTGTGTGTGTGTGTGTGTGTGTGTGTGAAGTTGATTGCAACTCTTATTATTTTCCTTTTATGGATAAGGTGTTTTATTTCTCTGGCTTCTTTCATTATATTTTCCTTTGTCTTTGTTTTTCTGCAGTATTAACTGATATACTTAGATGTGGCATATTGGTATTTATTCTGCTGGGTGTTTTTCGTTATTTATTTTTGAAAGTTTTGCCCATTATTTTTGCAAATATATTTTTCTTTATTCTCTCTTTCTTGTATTCCAATACACATATGTTACATCATTGAAATTGCCCCTCTGTTCTTGAATATTTTATTGTATTTTTAATTATTTTTTCCTATTTCCATTTTAGTCCTAGAAGTTTCTGTAAGCATATTTTCAAGGTTACTAATTCTTTTCATTTTCATGTTGAGTCTATTGAAGAATTGAAAGCATTTTGGGGAAAGCATTTTTGATTTCTAAAATTTGCTTTCCATTCTCTCTTATTGTTTCCATCCTTCTGCTTATATCATTCATCTCTTCTTGTATGCTACTTTTTTCATTAGAGTGCTTAACATATTTATCATAGTTATTTTAAATTCCCTTCATAATATTTCTAACATCTGTGACATATGTAATTCTAATTCTGGTGATTTTTTTTCTCTTCATACTGTTTTTTTTTTTTATTTTAAAGATTTTATTTATTTACTTGACAGAGAGAGATTACAGGCAGGCAGAGAGGCAGGCAGAGAGAGAGGAGGAAGCAGGCTCCCTGCTGAGCAGAGAGCCCAATGCGGGCCTCGATCCCAGGACCCTGAGATCATGACCTGAGCCAAAGGCAGAGGCTTTAACCCACTGAGCCACCCAGGTGCCCTTCATACTGTTTTTTGCCTTTTTTTTTTTTTTTGGCATGACATGCAATTTTTTGTTGAAAGATGGACATTTTGTTTAGGGTAATAGGACTCTAGATAAATAGGTCTTAAGTGGGAGGATTTATGTTAACTTGGCTAGAAGTTGAGCTGTATTTATTGTTTCCTATAACTATAGCCAGAAGTATAACTATATCAGAAGTTTTTAATACTCCTATTTTTCCTGTTTGTGATTTGAGCCTTCCCTAAGTAGTATCCTTCAGAGAGAATCTGTGTCTTGCATCTCTGCAATAATTATATTCCATAAATTCTTATATGTATTACCTTTCGTTATATTTTAGAATTTTTGTAATTTTAATTTGTATTTTCTCTTGGAGTAAATTATTAAGGTTTGTTTTTAATTCTGAATCAGGGGGCCTCTTTAAAAATTATTTTTACTTTTATTTCATTGTTTTGAAAATACTTTCAAACTGGTTGAAATCCTGGTTGCCTTGCTGTCATTTATATTTTATGCATCATATTATAGTCTTACATGGCATAATGTATTGTCATTATTTATACATTTTTCATATTTACTAGAGGACGTTTTTTTCATTATTGTTCTTAATGAGCAAATTTGGTAGATAAGTTTAAAATCCAGCTTATCTTGATTATGTTATTTTGTTCTTTCATATTCTTATCTATATTCGTCCACTTGTTGTGGAAGTTCGGAGGCCACTGGGGAACTCAAGCAGCACACGGAGAGCTGGGAGAACACAGCTTTATTAACACTGATGGGCCCAGGTGAATCGTTTAACAAAGGCTGAGCACCCGGTTCTGATTGGGGAGGGTATTTTTAGGCAAACTAGGAATTTATTTCATGGGGTCTCAGCGCCGATTGTCTTGGGGCCATGCGGCAGGTCTTTGTCTATGTGGGAGTGACTTGGTAGAGGAGTGCCAAGTCATCCGCGGGGGCTCCCCATCTCAGTGAGGCGGCCATTTTGGGCTTTTCCGCCTCACACTGACCTCCGCTGGTCTGAAAGGGACCTGTTTGACTATAGGAAGCACACCGAGATTATGACATAGATTCTTCTTTCTTAAGTCAGGCCTGAAGACTCTGCCTCTTTGTGTTCTCTCAGATATTCAATATTCTGATGCAACTGGCTCTGTGAGGTTGATTATTATCTATTTACCATGCAAAAAATGACAACTTTCAAAGAATGAGCTCAGGAATAGCTTTCCAAAAGCAAAATGATAACATGGTCAAGGCTATGATCAAAAGACATTTAGGGAGGACTGTGGGACTTTGAGAAGTTATCAGGGAATGATAAATCTTTAGAAGTGCTCATTCTCCCACCAATTAAAAATGTGTTTGTTCTCACCAGCCTCATCTCATGTTAATGTCTCACAGTGTTAAATTCTGTCAGTTCCTCTAGTTCCAAAGTTTATATTTGGAAAAACAAAAACAAAAACAAAAACAAAAAAGAAAACATAATAGAAGAGCTTACCTTGGTCTCAGGACTAAGATAGTCTACCAACAAAATTCATACCAAATGATTGGGAGTTGGGGTTAATGGATACTGGATGAAAAATAATAAATTGTCTTCTACAGATGAACTATTGTCTAGTTTTTGTTTCTACCATATAGTTGGTGTGAAGTAAGTGTTAATTATTCCAATGAACACATGCTCCAAAATATTCTGAAGAAATTAGTTTCTCATATGCCTGGTTTTCTTTTTCTTAGCAGAACTGGCAAGAGATTTAATGATGTAATACATTTGAATTATGCTTTGGAGATTTTTAAAAGTTTTATTTAACTGTAGCAATACTTTTAACTAAAAATAAAAGCAATGTCAATTAAATATTAAAATTTCTCAATTTTTGAGTTTATTCCTTAAATATTTTATTATTTGAAGTCTGTAGAATACCTCTCACCATATGTCATTCTAAAAATCACGATTATGACATTTTTCAAGATAAAATTTGTACAAATATTTACTGAAGGAATGTATAAGTCAGAATATAATCAGGAGGGAAACTGTGAAGTAATTTGAACAGGGAAAGTTTAATATAGATAATTATCAACTATAACATGGAATTGGAGTAATGAGAATTGGCTACAAAGGAGTAAAGGGAATAGGAGGCACTAAAGAATTTGAGAAGAGCAGTTTTAAGGAGAAACCACTATACCTAGGGCTGAGATGAAGGACATAAGAAGGAGTCTCGGTCTCTCACCCACCAAGACAAAATCTAGATCCTATTGTAGAGGGCATGATTTTGACTTACTGAATGACAGAGGTGCTTTGCGGTTGCCAAGTTGACAAGGTGTTTTGCTGGTTGCCTTGCTGGAAATCTGCCTTCCAGAATAGTTTGGAACTCTATCCTACTGGGTACTGTAGAAATCTGTTCATGGGGAGGAATCTTGTTAGAGGTATACCACTATGTAACAATGTAATTGCACAAGAGGGAAGCTGGGAAAGGTGCTGGCCACTATGGTTGCTGACTTCCACCCACTGAGGAAGCTGCCTATGCCACAGGAACAAGTCATTTTGAAGGCATATACATTATAGGAGATGGAGGCTGGAGAAGCTGCCTCCACTGTAAGGAGCTTGGCACTGAAGCTCCCAGTGCTGCAAGAGTCAGCTGTTGGGCAGACACCGAGCACTGCAGGAGCCTAGATACTGAAGAAGCTGCACATTCTGTAGAAAGTGGGTGAGAGAGCACAGTAGAACCAGAAAGAACACTGTTGTTTCTGCAGTGTCTCTTCCGTGACCTCTACTGAGAAGACTTAACATTGTTCAAACTGGGGTGGGGGGGTGAGAAGCAGTTAAAGGAATCAGCTGAATTTTCTCAGAGCAGGCAATGAGGGTAAGTTTAGAACTGAAGGCAATAAGTGAATAACTGGAAAATAGAGCAAATTTTCTATGACACAATTTTGTCCTTTTTCGTAAGTAATAAGATGAAATACAAAGTTTCTAGGTAATTCATTTTTTATCCTATAATTTAAATGAATGTAGTCTTGCAGCACAGCATGACAAAACAGAGTAGGAAGCATTAAAGTTGGTAAAAAAACAAACAAACAAAACCCTTTCAATCTTTCTTTGTTTCCTTACTGTCCTCCCCTTCCTTTCCTCTATCCTTTTGTTTCTTCCTCTCTTAAGTGAGAAAAATGTACACGGTATGCAGGTTTATAATCCATTATCATTTTTTCTGTCTTGTAATGATAGGATAATCAGGTCTTGGCTTGATAGTGTATTCTATGCTGCCATAATTAAAATGCTATAATAAGGGATGCCTGGGTGGCTCAGTCAGTTGAGCATCTGCCTTCTACTCGGGTCATGATCTCAGGGTCCTGGGATGGAGTCCCACATTGGGCTCCTCACTCAGCGGGGAGCCTGCTTCTCCCTCTGCCTGCTGCTCCTCCTGCTTGTGCACTCTCTCTCTCTAACAAATAAATAAATAAAATCTTCAAAAAAAGAAAATGAATTTTTTTAAAAATGGTATCATAATAAAATGATATTAAAAAATCAATTAAAAAATGTTGCCAAGCAATCATATTGCTTTATCTGTTAAATATATAGCCTTTGACTTTTAGAACTTATCAAGGGGTACCTGGGTGGCTCAGTCAGTTAAGCATCTGACTCTTGGTTTCACCTCGGGTCATGATATCAGAGTTGTAAGATCAACCCCTGCATTAGGCTCTGCATTGGGTGTGGAGCCTACTTAAGATTCTCTTTCTCCCTCTGCCCCCTCCCCTCCCACTCATGTGCTCTCTCTCTTCCTCTCTGGGGAAAAAACAAAACAAAACAAAACAAAAAACAAAAAAAAACTTATCTAAAGTAGAAACATGATTTTTAATAATTACATTCTATAATCTATTTACTAACACTTGAAACAAATTAGACTTACAACCTCTGTTGAAAAATATAAACATGCAGTAGGTCAAGTAAGGAGCATGAATGTTTCTTATCTAGCCTTGATTACATTTTATTTTTATTATTTCCTTTCATCTATAGACTTGGATTTTTTTTCTATAGTGGTAACTATCCTCAGAAAGATTTTTCAAATAATAAGAGTTCAGCAAATAATCTTAGTAGAATCTAAATCTAACCTATCTCATATTAAAATAGTGGATTTGAATGTGGGAAATGGATACTAATAATTCTAAGCAAGTTTCTTTTGTCCGCACATTCTATCTGTTAAAATAATTTTGTTTATATCTAAACAATAGAATCACAGAATATGAGCTCTGTAAGGAACCATTTATATCATCTAATGTAATCACCCTTTGTTATGGCTAAAGAAACTGAAGCTCAGGGAAATATTTTCTCAAAGTGAGAAAGGTCTGGATTTGGAAATAGGAATTGAGCACATCTATTAATCTCTGCTCCCTTCTGACATCCAACTAAAATAAAAAAAGGATTTGAAATAAAAAACGAAGTCTCAACTATCAGTGGCTTAACACAATACCATTTTATTCTGGATCAAGGTCCCATATAGATGTTCCTGGGTTTTGGGTCAGTTTTCATGTGAATATTCATATATTTGTCATCCACCTTATTGCTCCGTCATTCCCAAGAGCCCAGAAGTCATTTGCTTCATCTTATCCTTTGGTAGACAGGTAGGGAAAGAAACCATGTAGAAGTCAAATCTATTTGACATTAGTAAATACTCTACATATATTAGTTTTCATTATATCATATTTAAATATACTTGTTTATATGTAACACACACACCTATATTTACAATACGAATAACACTAAACTAATATTTATTTACATTAATAATATAATTAAATTAAACATTTATTTTATTTGTAAAGATAAGTTTTGGCCTAGATTTAGCTGTAACCAACACATACCGAAAGCAGTATCATCCTGGAAAAGCATATATTTCACTTTTAAAATTTAAATAGCATAAAACAAAACGTGATATGCCTCAACTATAAATTTCCACATTGTTACGTTGCTGTAACATCTAATTTTCCACTGTTTGAGGAGCTGGTGAAGGATGCAACATTAAAACAAGCGAAGAAATAAAGCTTTTGGATACTACCACAATGATCTACACACCCTGTTTCCTCATGTATCTTTTATTATTAATTTTTTGTTTTTATATATTTAAACTGAAATGGGATGGGTTTTTATCTAATATATGAAATACCGAGATTATTTCTGTTCAAAAAATATTACATTTATCTATATGATAAAATCACAATAAGGCCAAATGATGGAATCAAAATGGACTTGATACTTAAAAGTGTACAAAATGCATCTAAATATGTAATTGAGTATAATTGCAGAATTGTTCATGAGAACTCACTTATCCTTATTTTGTTTGTTTGTTTATTTATTTATTTGTTTATTATTATTATTTTTTTATTATCCTCACTTTAAAGATCAAGGAAGAGAGACTCAGAAGCCTGAAGCAGAGATTGGTTCAGATTGTGATTAAGCAGTGAAATCAGAACATAAATGCAGATTTTTTTTAACTCTAAATCCTGTGAACTTATAGTTTTGTAATGCTGATAAAAGTGTGGGCTCTTAAAATCCACTTTATTATATAAATTGGAGATAAATAAATAATTTTATCCCACTCTTACTTTTCAGAGGAAGAAAATGGAGTGCAATGATGTAAGGTGATATGAGTAAGACTCAAAAAACAATTTCTAACATAAGGTCTCTAGTAAATTAACCCACGCAGTCTCAAACCTGAACATAACCATAACCTTAACCCTATCCTTGACCATTTCCCTAATCCTGAGCTAAAGCTTCATCTTTACACAACAACCTTAAAAATAGTACCCTAAAGAACCATGAAGTTTTCTGCATCGAATCAATTTTGGGTACAGTTGGTGGAATATATTCTCAGAGAAAATAATCACATTCCTAAAAGAAAATTGACTTAGGGCTTAAGATTGCTTAAGTCTTTCAATAGAGAATGAAAGATATTATAAAATATTTTATAGTTTGAAATAAAATATCCAGAGAGCATAAGAAATGAGTTGTACTTTTGTTTACCTAAATTGTAGACAAGTAGTATATAATGTAATCTTAGCAAAAAAGAAAAAAAAATCAGTATGTAGTAACTTCTGTTGCAGGATTTTTTTCTCTTTTCATGCCCACAGTTCTGTCACACCACTTTGAAAAAAATGGAGAGGTAGACCAGGCAGAGTGGTGGGCAGCAAAGCAAGGTTTAATGGAGGAATAGTGTTTAAGTAATACCACCTAAAACTATCTTAATCAACTTTGTATTCTTGTAAAAACTTAAAATTGTGGGGAAATTATCTCTATATCTAGAAAATTTGCATTAAAAATTTAGATTCTATCTAAAAACACAGAATTTGAGGAAAGTACTTTTTTGGAACTTTAAAAAATATGTCCAGCTTATAAAGTAATTTTTATAGCTCTCATTTTTATCCAATTGTGAGGTAATAATACTTGGTTTTCATTCAGTGCCAGAACAACTTATTGTTGTCCAATATATAATTTGAGGTTCAGTCCAGAAACTTATCAATAAAAACTTGAAATTCAACAGCTTTGCTGCCATTTTCTCCCCAAATTTTTATATTTCAGGTACTGATTACTTTAAAATCAACTGATTACTTTTTCACTGAGTAAAGACTCAATTTGTTATTGGGATTAAAACAGACTTTTTAATATTGACATCAATACTTATAGTAATATTGAACTAAATTTAAGTACTAATATCCCTCTTGTCAATAATTTTAATCTTAGTCCTATTTTAATGCAGAATTCTGTGCTGGTAGAAGGAAACCAATTGCACAAATCTATCTAGATTCTTTCACTTGACCTACATAGTTCAAATATAACCAGCCAGAGAAATTGAAAACAATACGGTTTTATTTTATTTTTTGTAAAGATTTTATTTATTTATTTGACAGAGAAATAGAGAGCACAACTAGGCAGAGCGGCAGGCAGAGGGAGAGGGAGAAGCAGGCTCTCCACCGAGACCCGATGCGGGACTCCATCCCAGGACCCCAGGATCAAGACCTGAGCCTAAGGCAGACGTTTAACCGACTGAGCCACCCAGGTGCCCCGAAAACAATATGGTTTTAGTTATTAAAGGCTTGACATGAAATATCATTCCTATTATTTGGTTTATTTCCTAATTCTTACTTAGGTTGAAAAGAATGAAGAAACTTTATTACTTCCTTAGTCCACCTAAAAGAAATCCCTTTGTTCCCAAACCAAATGTCATGAGTTGAAAGCATGTTGAGAAAATGGATGGATTATGGCTGAGTCAGCAGACAGCTTTCACGGCTGCAAGAACTCTGCTCTGACCCTCTGCCTTCTAACTTATGAATCTAATCATGGCTCTCAGGCACTAAATCCATCTCCTGCAATTTTAAAGATGGAGAACCACATATATAATTGATAGCTTAACAACAGATGCAGACCTCACAAACAGGTCCATCAGATGAAGACACATTCCTGGGATTCACTCAACAAGGAATTTATTGGATTTAGATGTCCCTGCTTATTGATGGGTTTCTGAGAATGGAGGAACTGTTTGGGATTCAAAATTTAATTGCTTTAAATTATGAGACAAGAAGAAAAAATTGTGAGACAAGAGAACAAAAGAGAAGAATAAAAATTCTCTTGAGTTATTTCGTGAGAGCTAAGAGTTATATTCAAAAGACAACTATGGATAAAATTAAACATAGTATTACAAAAATTGCAAGCTTTACATATGTGGATTTTCTTAAATGACAGCTAATAAAATGGAAATATGCCTAAATCATGAATTTAGAAACTTTTACAGGCATCTAATAACAAAAAATGAATGTAGAAATTAAAACATATGGAATTGGGGTAAATACTTTTCACAAATAAATAATTTTGAGAGTAAAAATATTAGAAAATTTGATCCTGGGCGCCTGGGTGGCTCAGTGGGTTAAAGCCGCTGCCTTCGGCTCAGGTCATGATCCCAGGGTCCTGGGATCGAGGCCCACATCGGGCTCTCTGCTCGGCAGGGAGCCTGCTTCCTCCTCTCTCCTCTCTCTCTGCCTGCCTCTTTGCCTACTTGTAATCTCTCTGTGTCAAATGAATAAATAAAATCTTTAAAAAAAAAAAAAAAATTTGATCCTTATATGTGGCGCATGGAAAAAAGTTATATATACTCTTAAAGTGATAACATTCTTCCTAATTAAGAAAAAAAATCAAAGCATTTTGTAACAGGCAAATGACTCAAAAGATAATGGAGATTTTAACATGGCATAATTATTTTATGTTTTTGCATGTGAATGCATATAACTTTTCTTTTAGTAAAGATTTATTGAAATGTTACTTATTTTAGTACTCCTGATAAATTATGAAATTTAGCTTTAGGGTTAGTCATGGCTGTAGATAATTGCTATTCCTTAGGGTTTCTTCAGAACACTTCATTTTTACTACTGTATCCTGAGATGAAGATTAGCTAAACTGTTCTGAAATTCTAGAATGTATTTATTATTTCTCAAATGTATAATATTGACATTTTATGAAAATAAAAATACAGAGAAATACACAGGGTAATCAGAAAAAAAATGTTTGTTTAAAAGCCAAACCCATATAAAACTTGAAATATTTGAAATATTTTCTTAATATCACTATAATTTATCTTACTAAATATTTTAAACCTGCTTTCCAAAAACCCAGAACAATGAAAAAAATTGAGATGTATAGTTAAGTACATTTCCTTTTAGAAATGTATTTATAAAGAGCCTATTGTGTTTACGAAATTAACTAAAATGGTTCAGTACATAAGTTTGTTAGTCCTCACAACATTTAAAGTGATAAGAAAGGTGAAAATTAATAGTTCAGTGACATAAAGACATATATATTGGTTAGAAAATAAAGAATAAAAACAATGTATGTTTTTAGGCTTTTTCTCTTTCAGATTGAACTGGAAAGTCAGATTAAACTAGAATTTTTTTAAGTTTTTATTTGAAGTCCAGTTAGTTAACATGCAGTATGATATTAGTTTCAGATATACATTATAGTGATTCAAAACTTGCCTACATCACCCAGTGTCCATCATAAGTGTACTCCTCAATCCCCACCACCTGCTTCACCCATCCTCCCACTCACATCCCCTCTGGTAACATCATTTTATTTTCTATAGTTAAGAGTCTGCTTCTTGGTTTGTATCTCTCTCTTTTCCCCTCTTTGCTCATTTGTTTTGTTTCTTAAATTCCACATATGAGTGAGATCATATGGCATTTGTCTTTCTCTGACTGATTTATTTCACTTAGAACAATACTCTCTAGCTCCATTAGTGTTGCTGCAGATGGCAAGATTTCATTCTTACGGCTGAGTGATATTGCATTGTATATATTTCACATCTTCTTTACCCATTCATCAGTTGATAGGCATGGGCTATTTCCATGCTTTGGCTATTGTAAATAATGCTGCTATAAACATCAGGGTGCATGTATCTCTTCAAATTAGTGTTTTTGTGAACTTTGGGTAAATACTTAGTAGTACAATTGCTGGATAGTAGGGTACTTCTATTTTTAACTTTTTGAGGAACCTCCATACTGTTTTCCAGAGTGGCTGCACCAGTCTGCATTCCCATCAACAGTACAAGAGGGTTCCCCTTTCTCCACATCCTTGCCAATACCTATTGTTTCTTATGTTTTTGACTGTACCCATTCTGACAGATGTAAGGTGATATCTCATTGTGGTTTTGATTTTCATTTCCCTGATGATCAGTGATGTTGATCTTTTCATGTGTCTGTTGGCCATTGGATGGCTTCTTTGGAGAAATGTCTATTCATGTCTTCTGCCCATTTTTAAATTGGATTTTTTTTCTTGGGTGTTCAGTTGTGTCAGTTATTTATATATTTTGAACACTTACTCCTTATCAGGTATATCATTTGCAAATATCTTCTCCCATTCTGTGGTTTGCCTTTCAGTTTTGTTGATTGTTTCCTTCACTGTCCAGAAGCTTTATATTTTTACAATACATTAAAAACAATCATTCACCATGATCAAGTGGGATTTATTCCTGGGATTGCAAGGGTGGTTCAATATTCCCAAATCAATCAACATGATACATCGCATTAATAAAAGAAAGGATAAGAACCATATGATCATTTTTTTTTTACTATAGAATATTTTTTTTAATTTTATTTTTATTCTTTGCCCAAGGGGTACAGATCTGTGAATCATCA
>LNAC01000563.1:819712-839061 GCA_002007465.1 Ailurus styani | reverse complement strand
AAATTATTCTGAAAAGATACTCAGCAAATTATGGAATGGGACATTAAAGAAGCCAACATCTAGAGCCATTTCCAAACCTGTAGACTGGTCAAACTCTGGCAAATAAAGGTGAGAACAAGTAAGCATATGTATGCAGATAAACACACACACACACACACACACACACACACATATATATATATATATATATATATATATATATATAACACATCTTTATTCATTCATCAGTTGATGGACACTTGGACTGTTTCCATAATTTGGCTATTATAAAATCTTCTATAAACCTCAGGTACATGTATCCCTTCAAATTAGTATTTTTATGTTCTTTGGGTAAATACCTAGTAGTGCAATTGCTGCATAGTAGGGTACTTCTATTTTTAACTTTTTGAGGAATCTCCATACTGTTTTCCAGAGTGACTACACCAGTCTGCATTCCCATCAACAGTGCAAAAGGGTTCCCCTTTCTCCACATTCTTGCCAACACCTGTTGTTTCTTGTATATTTTATTTCAGCCACTCATACAGATGTGAGGTGATGTCTCATAGTTTTGATTTGCATTTCCCTGATGATCAGTGATGTTAAGCATTTTTTCATGTCTGTTGGCCATTGGATGGTGTCTTTGGAGAAACGCCTATTCATGTTTTCTGCCCATTTTTAAATTAGATTATTTGGGTTTTGGGTATTGAGTTGTATCAGTTCTTTATATATTCTGAATACTAACCCTTTATCAAATATGTCATTTGCAAATATTTTCTCCCATTCCATAGGTTGCCTTTTAGTTTTGTTAACTATTTCCTTCACTCTGCAGAAACTTTTTATTTTGATGTAGTCCTAATAGTTTATTTTTGCTTCTATTTCCCTTGACTTAGGAGATCTATCTGGAAAAATGTTGCTATAGCCATTGTCAGAGAAATTACTACATGTGTTCTCTTCAAGAATTTTTATAGTGTCAGGTCTCCATTTAAGTCTTTAATCCATGGTGAATTTATTTTTGTGGATAGTGAAAGTACATGTTCCAGTTTCATTCATTTGCATGATGCTGTCCAGTTTTCCCAACATCATTTGTTGATGATGATTTTTCCCATTGGATATTCTTTTCTCCTTTGTCAAAGATTAACTCACCATATAACTATGGGTTTATTTCTGGGCTTTCTATTCTATTCTTTCTATTGATCTATGTGTCTGTTTTTATGCCAGTACCATACTGTTTTAATTACAACCACTTTGGTAGGGATAAAAGGTATATACCTCAATATCATAAAAATCATCCATGAAAAACCCACAGTGAATATCATTCTCAATGAGAAAGAACTGAGAGCTTTTCCCCTAAGGTCAGGAACATGGCAGGGCTGTCCACTATCACCACAGCTATTCAACATAGTACTAGAGGTCCTAGCCTCAGCAATCAGACAACAAAANCTTGGACTGTTTCCATAATTTGGCTATTATAAAATCTTCTATAAACCTCAGGTACATGTATCCCTTCAAATTAGTATTTTTATGTTCTTTGGGTAAATACCTAGTAGTGCAATTGCTGCATAGTAGGGTACTTCTATTTTTAACTTTTTGAGGAATCTCCATACTGTTTTCCAGAGTGACTACACCAGTCTGCATTCCCATCAACAGTGCAAAAGGGTTCCCCTTTCTCCACATTCTTGCCAACACCTGTTGTTTCTTGTATATTTTATTTCAGCCACTCATACAGATGTGAGGTGATGTCTCATAGTTTTGATTTGCATTTCCCTGATGATCAGTGATGTTAAGCATTTTTTCATGTCTGTTGGCCATTGGATGGTGTCTTTGGAGAAACGCCTATTCATGTTTTCTGCCCATTTTTAAATTAGATTATTTGGGTTTTGGGTATTGAGTTGTATCAGTTCTTTATATATTCTGAATACTAACCCTTTATCAAATATGTCATTTGCAAATATTTTCTCCCATTCCATAGGTTGCCTTTTAGTTTTGTTAACTATTTCCTTCACTCTGCAGAAACTTTTTATTTTGATGTAGTCCTAATAGTTTATTTTTGCTTCTATTTCCCTTGACTTAGGAGATCTATCTGGAAAAATGTTGCTATAGCCATTGTCAGAGAAATTACTACATGTGTTCTCTTCAAGAATTTTTATAGTGTCAGGTCTCCATTTAAGTCTTTAATCCATGGTGAATTTATTTTTGTGGATAGTGAAAGTACATGTTCCAGTTTCATTCATTTGCATGATGCTGTCCAGTTTTCCCAACATCATTTGTTGATGATGATTTTTCCCATTGGATATTCTTTTCTCCTTTGTCAAAGATTAACTCACCATATAACTATGGGTTTATTTCTGGGCTTTCTATTCTATTCTTTCTATTGATCTATGTGTCTGTTTTTATGCCAGTACCATACTGTTTTAATTACAACCACTTTGGTAGGGATAAAAGGTATATACCTCAATATCATAAAAATCATCCATGAAAAACCCACAGTGAATATCATTCTCAATGAGAAAGAACTGAGAGCTTTTCCCCTAAGGTTAGGAACATGGCAGGGCTGTCCACTATCACCACAGCTATTCAACATAGTACTAGAGGTCCTAGCCTCAGCAATCAGACAACAAAAAGAAATGAAAGTCATCCGAATCAGTAAAGAAGTCAAACTCTCACTCTTTGCAGATGACATAATACTTTATGTGGAAAACCCAAAAGACTCCACTCCAAAACTGCTAGAACTCACACAGGATTCAGTCAAGTGTCAGGATATAAAATCAATGCCCAGAAATCGGTTGTGTTTCTATACACCAACAACAAGACAGAAGAAAGAGAAATTAAGGAGTCGATCCCATTTACANATCCCATTTACAATTGCACCCAAAACCATAAGATACCTAGGAATAAACCTAACCAAAGAGTCAAAGAATCTGTACTCAGAATACTATAGAGTACTCATGAAAGAAATTGAGGAAGACACAATGAAATGGAAAAACATTCCGTGCTCATGGATTGGAAGAACAAATATTGTGAAAATGTCTACATTACCTAGAGAAATCTACACATTTAATGCAATCCCTATCAAAATGCCATCAACTTTTTTCAAAGAAATGGGACAAATCATCCTAAAATTTATATAGAACCAGAAAAGACCCCAAATAGCCAGAGGAATGTTGAAAAAGAAAACCAAAGTTGGCAGCATCCCAATTCCAGACTTTAAGCTCTATTACAAAGCTGTAATCATCAAGACAGTATGGTACTGGCACTAAAACAGACACATAGATCAATGGAACAGAATAGAGAGCCCAGAAATGGACCCTTAACTCTATGGTCAACTAATCTTTGACAAAGCAGGAAAGAATGTCCAATGGAAAAAAAGACAGTCTCGGGCGCCTGGGTGGCTCAGTGGGTTAAAGCCGCTGCCTTCAGCTCAGGTCATGATCCCAGGGTCCTGGGATCGAGGCCCACATCGGGCTCTCTGCTCAGCAGGGAGCCTGCTTCCTCCTCTCTCCTCTCTCTCTGCCTGCCTCTTTGCCTACTTGTAATCTCTCTCTCTGTGTCAAATGAATAAATAAAATCTTAAAAAAAAAAAAGAAGAAAAGACAGTCTCTTCAACAAATGGTGGTGGGAAAATTGGACAGCCACATGCAGAAGAATGAAACTGGACTGTTTCCTTACACCACACACAAAAACAGACTCAAAATGGATGAAAGACCTCAATGTGAGACAGGAATCCATCAAAATCCTTGTGGAGAACACAAGCAGCAATGTCTTCAACCTCAGCTGCAGCAACTTCTTCCTAGAAACATTACCAAGGGCAAGGGAAGCAAGGGCAAAAATGAACTATTGGGACTTCATCAAGATAAAAACTTGTGCACAGCAAAGGAAAGAGTCAACAAAACCAAAAGACAACCGACAGAATGGGAGAAGATATTTGCAAATGACCTATCAGATAAAGGGCTAGTATCCAAAATCTATAAAGAACTTATCAAACTCAACACCCAAAGAACAAATAAGCCAATCAAGAAATGGGCAGAAGAATTGAACAGACATTTCTACAAAGAAAATATCTAAATAATGAACAGACACATGAAAAAGTGCTCAACTTCACTCAACATCAGGGAAATACAAATCAAAGCCACAGTGAAATACCACCTCACATCAGTCAGAATGGCTAAAATTAACCAGTCAGGAAATGATGGGTGTTGGCAAGGATTCAGAGAAAGGGTAATCCTCTTACACTGTTGGTGGGAATGCAAGCTGGTGCAGCCACTCTGGAAAACAGTATGGAGGTTCCTCAAAATTTGAAAATAGTGTTACCCTCTGACCCAGCAAGTGCACTAGTGGGTATTTACCGTAAAGATACAAATGTAGTGATCTGAAGGGGCACATGCACCCAGATGTTTATATACAATAGCCAAACTATGGAAAGAGCCTAGATTTTCACCAACAGATGATGGATAAAGAAGATATGGCATACATACACACACACACACTGGAATACTATGCAACCATAAACAAATCCAAAATCTTGCAATTTGCAGTGATGTGGATGGAACTAGAGGATATCATACTAAGCAAAATAAGTCAATCAGAGAAAGACAATTATCATATGACCTCACTGATATGAAGAATTTGAGAAACAAGACAGAGGATCATATTGGAAGGGAGAGAGAAATGAAACAAGATGAAACCAGAGAGGGAGACAAACCATAAGGGACTCTTAATCTCGGTAAACCAACTGAAGGTTGCTGGAGGGGATTTGGGGGTGGGAGGGATGGGGTGGCTACATGATGGACATTGGGGAGAGTATATGCTGTGGTGAGCACTGTGAATTGTGTAAAACTGGTGAATCACAGACCTGTACCCCTGAAACAAATAACGCATTGTATGTTAATAAAAAAAAATTACAACCATTTTGTAGTGTAACTTGAAGTCTGGAATTGTGATACCTCCAGTTTTGTTTTTCTTTTTTAAGGATTGCTTTTAAGGATTGCTTTGCTTTTTTAAGGATTTCTTTTTTAAGGATTCTATCTTTTGTAGTTTCACACATATTTTAGGATTTGTTCTAGTTCTGTGAAAAATGCTGTTGGTATTTTGATATGAATTGTATTATATCTATAGATTGCTGTGAGTAGTATGGGCATTTTAACAATATATGTTCTTCCTACCCAATGTAACTTAGTCCAGTACCACAAAATTAATTACATAAAACTAATCATCATATGATTTAGCATTTTTAAATTAAATGCTTGAATCTATTAATATTTGTATATTAAGTTAATTATTTTCTAGCTAAACAAAAACATGTGCTATTTAATGGTTTGGATTCAGTTTCTCCCTATGTCTACATTGTACTTGCCAGTAATTTAAGCCCTGAGGGCAAAAGCATTAAACTGTTTCAGGAGTTACCAGACATAATTATTATGCTAAATTTCTAAAGTAAATATTGTTTCTTATTTTTTTTTAAGATTTTATTTATTTATTTGACNGTGCTATTTAATGGTTTGGATTCAGTTTCTCCCTATGTCTACATTGTACTTGCCAGTAATTTAAGCCCTGAGGGCAAAAGCATTAAACTGTTTCAGGAGTTACCAGACATAATTATTATGCTAAATTTCTAAAGTAAATATTGTTCCTTATTTTTTTTAAGATTTTATTTATTTATTTGACAGAGAGAGAGAGATCACAAGTACACAGAGAGGCAGGCAGGGAGAGAGGGGGAAGCAGGCTTCCTGCTGAGCAGAGAGCCTGACGTGGGGCTTGATCCCAGGACTCTGAGATCATGACCTGAGCCGAAGGCAGAGGCTTAACCCACTGAGCCATCCAGGTGCCCTGTTTCTTATTTTTTAACAGTTGAGTAACTCAACTTCAGCAAACTTAAGTAATTTCTCCTAGTTCTTACAGTTAGTTAATACATGTGAGAAAATTTGGCCAAACCCTGTCATATGGCAGAGGCCAAAGTCAATAATGGGAAGGACAACAACATAAGGTCTTCATTCTGAGTAGCTTTATTCCTTGAAGGACAGCAAAGTAAAAGTCTACTAAATGATCATTTTATCCAGTTGAATATTAATAAAGTCAGAGAACTTCTTAGAGATTTCATAAACACTACCAAAACACGTTTCTATTTGTTATATTAGTCACAGAAATGTACATTAGACTTTAAAAATATTATAATGTATGCCTAGAATTATAGAACTTCTAAACATTTTTTTAGTTATTCTTGAGTCATATATTTATTTATTCGTATTTATCATGCACTATTAGGTACTCTAAAATATGAAGGTAAATGATGAGATAGACATATTTACTGTGCTCATGAATGCCAAAGGGACATTAAATAAGGACTTAAATAAATAAATTTTAAATAAAATTATGATGTTCTATTTTTAGAAGTTCAATATATATGGTGAAATAGCAAAACATGTNTATTTATTCGTATTTATCATGCACTATTAGGTACTCTAAAATATGAAGGTAAATGATGAGATAGACATATTTACTGTGCTCATGAATGCCAAAGGGACACTAAATAAGGACTTAAATAAATAAATTTTAAATAAAATTATGATGAAGTTCTATTTTTAGAAGTTCAATATATATGGTGAAATAGCAAAACATGAAACATGGTTTGTAGCTTCAGAGATACTCTTACTAGCTTCAAAAATTCTAAAAATGAATATAGAAATGAATAAACAAATTAACAAAGTCTTCCATACTTCCCTCAAAACTGATTTTCCTTTTGTACCAGAGCAGTGTTTTCTGTTTTAATTTTGTGAAGTTATAGGATTATTTTAACAATGGAGACATTTACTTCACAGTATAACACCATAGTTCATCACAATTTCTCACAAATTATATATGCCTTATAAATATTTGTGTGAAATTCAATGTGTTAAAAGTTCCAAAATAAATTTTATGGTGCGATTTTTTTTCTTTCTTTATTTAAGGTTAAAACCAAAACAACAGAAGTTTCTTTGAAGAACGATTGATCATTGACTTGACCTTATTATAAGGGCGGGAGCAACTTGGCAATCATGAGGTACAGTGACAATCTACATATTTCTCAGTATCATAGACTGGGAGAAAGGTTTACCAAGAGTAGGCAATTACAGAATTCTCAAAAAAAAATAGTGTATAAGTCCAAGCTATAGAAGCCATAAGATTATTTCTGTGTTTTGAAGTGAGGACTTAAATCAACAACAAAGCAGAGATAGAAACTGCACAATATAGAACATGATTGGAAAATAGAGAGTGAAATCAACTCAAACAACGTTTATGGGATTTTTCGGTTGTATGAGATGTTATGTTTATTTATTTATTTATTTANAAAATAGTGTATAAGTCCAAGCTATAGAAGCCATAAGATTATTTCTGTGTTTTGAAGTGAGGACTTAAATCAACAACAAAGCAGAGATAGAAACTGCACAATATAGAACATGATTGGAAAATAGAGAGTGAAATCAACTCAAACAATGTTTATGGGATTTTTTGGTTGTATGAGATGTTATGTTTAAACACAAATATGACTTTATGTTTGAAAGTGCTTATGGCAGGGATTCTANTCATGACCTGAGCCGAAAGCAGAGGCTTTAACCCACTGAGCCACCCAGGCGCCCGAGATGTTATGTTTAAACACAAATATGACTTTATGTTTGAAAATGCTTATGGCAGGGATTCTTGGGTGGCTCAGTCAGTTACGTGTCTGCCTTCGGCTCAGGTCATGATCCAAGGGTCCTAGAATTGAGCCCCATGTCAGGCTCCCTGCTCAGCGGGGATTCTGCTTCTCCCTCTCCCTCTACCACCCCTCCCCTCTCTCTCTCAAATAAATAAATAAAATCTAAAAAAAAAGTGTTTTTGGTAGTACTTATCACATGGCAAGTGTTATGGTATTTAAGCAGGCTCCCTGCTCAGCGGGGATTCTGCTTCTCCCTCTCCCTCTACCACCCCTCCCCTCTCTCTCTCAAATAAATAAATAAAATCTAAAAAAAAAGTGTTTTTGGTAGTACTTATCACATGGCAAGTGTTATGGTATTTAAGCAAAATGATGTCATGGATTCAGGTTATATTAACAAAATATGGGGTATTGACTTTATGAGTAATTTGGTTCATCTCACAGAGGTAAATATGCCATTTGGAGGAGTGAGGGAGGATTAAATATCATACTCTATTTTCTAGAAGTACATTTTCCTCTCCATATGTTAACACAAAATCTCATTAATCATGATTTTTTGTTTGCATCCCTTCCGTTTTGAACAACTTGTTTCATCTTCAGTTTTTATAAATTATCAGATTCCTGAATGATTGCCTTTGACTTTTGATAATCTACCTTTTCATAGAGTCTAGTGTTCTGTTTTTTGATTTGGTCTACCTTATTTCTGATGTATTGCTTGCCTTGTTCTGAGTCCTAAAATTCCATCTAATAACTTTCTGAATCCTAGTTCTTATTTTGTTGTTGGCAGATTGATCACTTAGTTCTGTGTCTTCCCCTCTCCTTGGTTGTTGGCTTTTATCCACTATCTAGATTTTAACTAACTTTATTTCCCTTTTTCTTCACTCACAACTTGTCTGTAAATCCCAAGTTATTCTGTGTTCAACTATATTATGTGGTTACAGTTTATATTTAAATGTAATACACATTCTTATAACTCCTAATGCTGTTTTCTACATTGAAGTGGTTATTCAAACAGATGAGCTCAGATGCTAAGGAAGGAGAAAACTCACAAGAGGAAGAAAATAAATGAGTGCAGGAAGAACCAAGTAAGGAAACTTCCAAACATTATGAAAAAAGGTTTAGAGGAGATATTTTTTTCTAAAACACCATGATTTATATCTTTTTTAAAATACAACTTAGAGGTGCCTGGGTGGCTCAGTTGGTTGAAGGTCTGACTTGATCTCGGTTCAGGTCTTGATCTCACAGTCATGAATTTGAGCCCTGTGTTAGGCTCCACACTGGGTGTGGAGTGTACTTAAAAAAAATAGTAAATAAATAAATGGCTTAAAGAGTGGAAGAAGGGGTCTCTGGCTGGCTCAGTCAGTGAAGCATGTGACTCTTGATCTCAGCCCCACATTGGGCATAGGGTTTACTTAAAAAAAAAAAAAGTGAATGAAGAATAAGTAAGAGTCCTATTAGTTTGCTAAGGTTCTTTGAAGTGCCCAGGGAAAAGGAAGTTGAAATAAGTAGAATATAAGCAGACTTACTTCAAAAAGCATATCAGAAATAAAAAGTGTTATAAGATTTTTTTAGTTCTTCATCTTTTTAATTTTTTTAATTTGACTATAGTTGACACACATTGTTACATTAGTTTCAGATGTATAGCGTAGTGATTCAGCATCTCTGTACAGCATCTCTGTGCTCACTACAAGTTACAACTACCGTCCATCACCATACGATGCTGTTACTTTTATCACATTTTTATCCTTGTGAATGTTTCTTTATTTCTGTGCAACCAGGGAAGCTAAATAATACTGAATTTTGTATTATTATGTGTTGACCCAAACACCATGCCAGCCATTTCACTGACTAAAAGGCAGATCAGAGTAGGGCTGTTATGAGTCACCAGAAAACATGAAACCATTACCAACCATACTTCTTTATCTTTCTTTCTCTTTTTAAATGTTTTGTTCTGTATGGAACTTGTCCACTAGAAAAAAATTCCATAGAGTTGGGCAGGACCCATTAATTTTATATAGAAAATTTATATTTTATACTTTATCTGGATTATGTCCCCACTAATTCTTTATATTATTTACAAAAGGAAAGAGAAACATAGTGTCTGCCTTCACAATAGTTCATATTCATCTCATGTCATGGAAAGAATACTGTGTTACTTTGAGTATAAAAGAAATTATACAAAATCAATTGAATGTGATTGGAAGAATTTGAATAACATAATTATTTTCAGATGTCATCTCTGTCAAAAGAGATGTCCTGAGGAAGGCCAGGGGTTAAAACTTTATTTGTCAAATAACTTTTCATTTAAACTATATCTAGCAGATTTAGGAGAAATGTCAGTGGCATCATTGTTTCTGAGACTTCCTGAAATTCACATAAAATCAGGCAAAGAAACTAAATAGAAAAACCAAAATCCGTGGAAGCATTTAAAATGGAACTAGATGACAATGAATCTCATAAACTCCAAAACGCAAGTAGGTCGGGAGGAGTACTCATGGCAGCAAGAAGCAATGTTAGCATCTCTGTGCAAGTAGAAACAGGGAGAAGCAAGCTAACATCTGACCCACCCAAGAACAGGACCCCGGAATAGGCAAGAAGTATTTGTTGGGTTTCAGACGTGGCAGGTGGACTTGAGTACTGCAGCTGCAGCTAAGGGGCTTTCTCCCACTCTGGTAGAGGATAAGTGTGAGGGCTTTTTGTGATTTTTACGGGGCTGGAGCAACCTAACCCTTAAATTGATTTAATTGGGCTTCCAGGGCTCCTTCCAGGACCAGATTCAACACTAAGAAGAAATTTCTTTCTTTTTTTAAGATAATTTATTTATATAAGAAAGAGAGAAAGCAAGTGCACACATGAGCTGGGGGAGGGGCAGAGGGAGAAGCAGGCTCCCCCCTAAGCAGGGAGCCCCACACTGGACTTGATGTAGACCCTGGGATTGTGACCTGAACTGAAGGCAGCCGCTTAACCAAACTGAGCCACCCAGGCGCCCCTTGAGGGGAAACTTCTCTGTGTGGAATCAAACTAGTGAAGATAAGACAAAAAGAGATAAAGGAGGGCCATACAGAAAACTTGGGAGTGATTAGACATAAAATAAAAAACATCTAAACCATTTCGTAAATGAAAACAACTGAAGTAGAACCCACAGAGGACTGAATAAATATAACATCAAAAAAAGGTCAGTGCCTTAATAAGATAAGTAGAATGTAGAAAAGAGAAAAAAAACATACAAAAAATCATTTTATCAGAGATAAAAATGATTAAAGAGAAAGTGGAATATCAAAAATAGATAATATGGAGATAAAAGGAAGCCCTAAAGGATGATCCAAAGCAAGGACCAGAGATAAGACTAAATACTATAATTCAAAAAAATAAACTTTTCTAAAATACTGAAGATTTGAAAAGTACATATTGAAAAAGCATGCTCTGTAGCTGAGAATGAAGAACAAGTCATAGTCTAGCAAAACTGCTGAATATTAAAGGAAAAGAGAAAAAATGCTTTGTGTCTCTAGGCGAAAAGACTGGATGACATACAAAGACTAAAAAACAAGGGCCAACACATAGAAATAAGCATTTGTGATTTGAAAACTGTGATTCAAAATATCATTTCCCATTAAATAAAGATGGCGCGTTTTAGAAAATTCAAATTTTAGCTTGTGCAAGATAAATCTGGAACTCTGACATAGTAGATAGCAAGGGACTAGTTTCCCAGTTTTTGTTTCAGATTAGAACACTACCTCGGAGCCAAGGGAAAAGTGAAGTATCCTGCTCTGTTTTAGAAGTATTTATTATCACTTTTCACCCAGATTTCCAAAGAAACAGATTTATCACATTTATAAATATTCGAGCCCTAGATCACCACATTTTATGATATTTTCTTCACTTTTTAGTGCCTTTTTAAATGTATGCATACATTCCAAATATTCATACAATTTTGCCACTTCCATATCATACAAATATTACATTACTCTTGGATACTCTTTTTTTTTTTTAAGATTTTATTTATTTATTTGACAGAGAGAGATACAGTGAGAGAGGGAACACCAGCAGGGGGAGTGGGAGAGGGAGAAGCAGGCTTTTCCACAGAACAGGGAGCCCATTGCCAGGGCTCGATCTCAGGACCCTGGGGATCATGATCTGAGCCGAAGGCAGATGCTTAATGACTGAGCCACCCAGGTGTCCCACTCTTGGATATTCTTGAATATAAAGATTTTTTAATGGTCACATTAAGTCCCATTACATGAATGCATTTTAAAAACCAGTCTCTAATTGGGTATTGTCCTATGATAAATTAGGCTTAGAAGAGTATTCTTGTCTTTTAATTGTCTACATCAGGGAATCTACCATGTGCTTCAAAAGGATTATGTGATTTTCCTGTCAAACAACTTCTTATATGACACAGTTATTGCAACTTGAATTGCCTATTGCATTATTAAATGGAGCTGATTAAATTGAAGATAATCTTGGAGGTAATATAACTAAAATATTCTCCAATGATCCAGTATTACCCTACAAACCCTGTCATGTGCATATGCCATTTTAAACTGGGTTCACCAATATTTCAGTAAGATTAGAGAGAACATGGTAGTCGTGGGAAGGGTGATGAAGGAGGAAGAAGGGAAGGAGGGAAGAAGGGAGATAATTGCTACCATTCATATACACACACATAAAAGAAAAAGAAGAGGAAAAAGAAAGAAATAGGTGAAAAAGATAAACAGGGAGAAATAGAAATAGCTGGGGCTGGAAGGTGAATCTGAACATGAATACAGAGAGATCCAAATTCCATAGGAAAATAAGAATTTCTGATTTAGATATTAACCATTCCTATAAAACTCATTATACTTGTTACTTTTTAATGAACAAATAATGGACACTCATTTCTTTCTTTCTTTTTTTTTTTAATTTACTTGACAGAGAGAGAGAGAGAGAGATTACAAGTAGACAGAGAGGCAGGCAGAGAGGGGAGGAAGCAGGCTCCCCGCTGAGCAGAGAGCCCGATGCAGACCTGGATCCCAGGACCCTGGGATCATGACCTGAGCCAAACACCGGGGCTTTAACCCACTGAGCCACCCGNACTGAGCCACCCAGGCACCCGATGGACACTCATTTAATTCCACCTGTGGGAAGAGGGAATTTGGGTCCATCATTTAGCAAAGACACATCAAGAAGTGGTGTTCTCTCCCAAGAATAACTATGTGGACTAAACTGAGGGAAACTTCAAATCCCAACAAATGTTAATTTGGTAGTCTACAAATAACTTTATTAGTAAATGCTAAGTAAACCCATTCTCAAAATTTTGGGTCTCAGGACCCCTTGGTGGAAGAGGTCATCAAGAGGGTGTGACCACTGGTTGACCCACGAACTAGACCTGGACAATTGGAGGCTTCTCCCCACCTTTTCTGTCTTTGGAAAATGTGTCTGCCTGCCCACCACAGCTGAAGCAGTTCCAAGGGCGCATCCCTGAGACAGCAGTGTGTTGTGGAGACCATCTACCCAGTATACCTGACAGAACCCCATTAAGGCCTCTGTCTAAACTTTAAAGATGCTAGAGAGCAGGTGCAGAGATCTTCTTGTCTTGCAGCCGTCCAAAACAAGCCTCCTAAGTAAATTCCCTTGCTTGTTAAGTCTGCTACCTGCCAACCTGGAGTGGTTGCCTCTTTCTCAGGTTTCTCCTTGCCCTCTGTACAGGGAATTCACCAGTTCACTGAGAAATTCCCAAGCTTGTGAAATAACACCCCTTTTAACTGTTTAAAATTTTTGAGGGGCAACTGGGTTAAGTGTCTGACTTAAGCTCTGTTGGTTAAGGGTGTGATTCTTAATTTCCAGCTCAGGTCATGATCTCAAGTCGTGAGATTGAGCCCTGCCTCTGGTTCTGCACTGGGCATAGAGTCTGTTTAATCTCTTTTTCTCCCTCTGCCCCCCCCCCTAAAAAAATCATTGAGGACTATTTGGAGATGTCGTCTATGTGACTTGTATCTATTGATATTTGTCATAAGAAATTAAAACTGAGGTAAATATTTACTTATAAAATAATAAAATTGTATATGAGTATAAATAATTTTTAATTAAAAAATAACAATTTCTCAAACAAAAAACTTTAGCGAGAAGAATGGCATTGTATTAAATACTTTTGAAATGCTATAATGACTAGCTTAATAGAAGACAGTAGCTTTCTCATATCTGCTTCTACATTGTAGCAGTATGTTGTCTTGATTGAGGTAAATAAATAAAATGCAGTCTTACAAAGATATTTAATTAGAGATATGGAAATTGTGGAAATGTGATGATAATTGTTTGATCCCACCATAAAAATCAACAATCTCAATCAGTGTACTCATTTTACCCCATAAAATTGATTGATCTGTCTTATACTTTGCATAGCTTTTATTCATATATGAATTTTATAACACACACATTGATTATTTGAGAAATACTGAGTAATGTAGATCTTCTAAATATTTGACATATTTCATTATACAATAGCAAAATGCCTTATTTTTACTAGTACAACCAATTTCATCAGTAAATTAAGTATTGGGAAGCTGTAAAGCCTCCAGAGACCAATACAAGTTTTCCAAAATTCTAATTTTCACTTGAAGGCCCAAATTTGATTATTGACAAAATTATGGTTAGTTATTTTCCTTGACTTTACAGTCTCTTTGTTCATTGTTGACAAAATTTGTCAGATACATCAGGTCTGGTTAACCATAGGTTGTCCATTCATTTGTTTTTTAAGTAAAAATGATTTTCCAAGAAAAAACAGTTAGATCTGCTGTCAGCACATACAATTGCACAAATGCTTTTCCTTGAGTTACTCATTATACCTCAGTACACCTGGAAAATGATTTATGCATATTTCTCATTTTATCACATAAAATATTAAAAAGATGTACTCAAACATCAAGATTTAATAAAATTAGCAATTTTTATGGACTCTTCTGGGACAATCTTAAGTGAAACTGAGTTTTTAATTTTTTTCCAGCAAGTTTATGGTAATGAAAAATATGATGCTAACACATTTTGGAGCTATGGCTTGTTTTGGGTTAATTTACCAGGAGGTTTCCCACCATTGCTGTTGCACTGTCAATGAAAATATCACACAGAGAGAAAGGCACAGAAAAAAGATAGTATGATATCATAATAGTAGTATAAAAATGATTTTGAGCTTATAGATCCTCTGAAAGTGTTTTAGGAACCCAAAGGGTTCTGTAAGCCACCCTTTGAAGACTGATACTATAGTAAAATAAAATTCTAAAAATATGGTAGTCCTTGGTAGACAATCAAATGTGAGATTCCTTCAGTTGTCTTTTAGAAGTGCTTACTTAATATATACATATTTTTTCTTTCCTAACAAAGTTCTGAAGAATATGTTGTTAGCAGAATAGGGCTGAGGTAAGAATACCTATGCCTTTGTTTTTCCCTGAAAGTTAGTATAAGACTGTTTCTAAGGGTCTGGGTGCCATGTTCAGGTATTTATTTTCAATTTCATCAGTGCTGTTAATACCTACAACCCTGAGGTCTGGTAATAGTCATTTAATAAATATATATTAACTAATAAATATACATTTTTGATAGCTATTAATTAGTATACATTAATATTTATGATTACCAATTAATGAATCATATGAATAAACAGGAAAGATTTGAGTTTTAGTTATGCAACTTCCCAACTGTGTGACTTTGGAGAACTTAGCCTGTTTTTTTTCCCCCCAGTATCAGTATTTGTTAAAAAAAAAAAAAAAGGCATTCTATGTGTGTTCTCCCGTCATAGAGCTTTGGTAAAGTTTATGCTAGAAGTTCAACTCAGTGCCTAATTCATGGGAATGTCTCAAATATTAGCTCAATGTATTTAAGTCTATCAAGCTCTTCAATCGTATCCTTGTATTAGTTTGCTTTTTTTTTTCAAGATTTATTTTTTTTAGGGAGAGAGAGAGCATGCATGGGGGAAGAGGGGGCACAAGAAAAAGGAGAGGGAGAATCTCAAGCAAACTCCTGCTGAGTGTGGAGACTAATGCTGGACTCGATCTCAGAACCCTAAGATTAGGACCTGAGCCAAAATCAAGACTTGGACGCTTAAGTGACTGAGTCACCAAGGTGCCCCTGCTTTGCTGTATTTCCTAAATAATATCATTGAGAAGAATTTTATGAGAATTTTTTTCATACTAATGTATATATATGTCATAGTTCAATTAAAAAAAAAAGAATGGAAGGAAGGAAGTAGGGAGAGAAGGAAGGAAGGAATCACTTTAAGGTCAAATAGCAGGGAGAATTTAATATAAGAAGTTAGGTATTAAAATGATGCAAGAGAGAGGAGCTTGGGTGGCACAGTCAGTTAAGAGTCCAGCTCTTGGTTTCAGCTCAGGTGATGATCTCAGGGTTGTGAAATCAAGCCCCATGTCAGATTCCATGCTCAGTGCACAGTCTGCTTAAGATTTGCCCCCACAAATTTGTATGTTGAAACCTAATCCCCAGTATGTTGGTAATTGGAGATGGGGTCTGTGGATGTAATTAGGTCATGTGAGTAGAGACCTTTTGAATGGGATTGGTACCTTATAAAAGAGACCACAGAGAGCTCCTGTGCCCTGTCAGCCATGTGAGGACACAAAGAAAATATAGCCCTGTGAACCAGGAAGCAGGCCCTCACTGGACACTGAATCTCTCAGTGACTCAATATTGGACTTCCTGGCCTCTAGAACTTTTAAGGAACAAATTTATATGGACCCAGAAAAGACCCCAAATAGCCAGAGGAATGTTGAAAAAGAAAACCAAAGTTGGCGGCATCCCAATTCCAGACTTCAAGCTCTATTACAAAGCTATAATCATCAAGACAGCATGGTACTGGCACTAAAACAGACACATAGATCAATGGAACAGAATAGAGAGCCCAGAAATGGACCCTCAACTCTATGGTCAACTAATCTTCGACAAAGCAGGAAAGAATGTCCAATGGAAAAAAAAAAGACAGTCTCTTCAACAAATGATGGTGGGAAAATTGGACAGCCACATGCAGAACTGGACTGTTTCCTTACACCATGCACAAAAATAAACCCAAAATGGATGAAAGACCTCAATGTGAGACAGGAATCCATCAAAATCCTTGTGAAAAACACAGGCAGCAACGTTTTCAACCTCAGCTGCAGCAACTTCTTCCTAGAAACATTACCAAGGGCAAGGGAAGCAAGGGCAAAAATGAACTATTGGGACTTCATCAAGATAAAAACTTGTGCACAGCAAAGGAAAGAGTCAACAAAACCAAAAGACAACTGACAGAATGGGAGAAGATATTTGCAAATGACCTATCAGATAAAGGGCTAGTATCCAAAATCTGTAACGAACTTATCAAACGCAACACCTGAAGAACAAATAAGCCAATCAAGAAATGGGCAGAAGACATGAACAGACATTTCTGCTCAGAAGACATCCAAATAACGAACAGACACATGAAAAAGTGCTCAGCATCAGGANCCTCAACTCTATGGTCAACTAATCTTTGACAACGCAGGAAAGAATGTCCAATGGAAAAAAAAAAGACAGTCTCTTCAACAAATGATGGTGGGAAAATTGGACAGCCACATGCAGAACTGGACTGTTTCCTTACACCATGCACAAAAATAAACCCAAAATGGATGAAAGACCTCAATGTGAGACAGGAATCCATCAAAATCCTTGTGAAAAACACAGGCAGCAACGTTTTCAACCTCAGCTGCAGCAACTTCTTCCTAGAAACATTACCAAGGGCAAGGGAAGCAAGGGCAAAAATGAACTATTGGGACTTCATCAAGATAAAAACTTGTGCACAGCAAAGGAAAGAGTCAACAAAACCAAAAGACAACTGACAGAATGGGAGAAGATATTTGCAAATGACCTATCAGATAAAGGGCTAGTATCCAAAATCTGTAACGAACTTATCAAACGCAACACCTGAAGAACAAATAATCCAATCAAGAAATGGGCAGAAGACATGAACAGACATTTCTGCACAGAAGACATCCAAATAATGAACAGACACATGAAAAAGTGCTCAACATCAGGAAAATACAAATCAAAACCACAGTGAGATACCACCTCACACCAGTCAGAATGGCTAAAATTAACCAGTCAGGAAATGACAGGTGTTAGCAAGGATGCAGAGAAAAGGGAACCCTCCTACACTGTTGGTGGGAATGCAAGCTGGTGCAGCCACTCTGGAAAACAGTATGGAGGTTTCTCAAAAAGTTGAAAATAGAGATACCCACTAACCCAGGATTCACACTTCTGGGTATTTACCCTAAAGATACAAATGTAGTGATCTAGTGATCTGAAGGGTCACGTGCACCCAAATGTTTATAGTAGCAATGCCCACAATAGACAAACTATGGAAAGAACCTAGATGTCCATCAACAGATGAATGGGTAAAGAAGATGTGGTGTGTATGCACACACACACACACACACACACACACACACACACACACACACACACAATAGAATACTATGCAGCCATTAAAAAGACCCAAAATCTTGCCATTTGCGATGACATGGATGGAAGTAGAGGGTATTATGTTAAGCAAAATAAGTCAATCACAGAAAGACAATTATCATATGACCTCACTGATCTGAAGAATTTGAGAAACAAGACAGAGGATCATGGGAGAAGGGAGGGGAAAATGAAACAAGATGGGACTGGGGTGGGAAACAAACCTTAAGAGACTCTTAATCTCAGGAAACAAACAGCGTTGCTGGAGGGGAGGGAGGTGGGAGGGGTGGGGTTTCTGCATGATGGACATTGGGGAGGATATGTGCTATGGTGAGTGCTGTGAATTGTGTAAGACTGATGAATCACAGACCTGTACCACTGAAACAAATAATACATTATATGTTAATTAAAAAATAAGAAAGAAATTTCTGTTGTTTATAAGCCACCCAGTCTATGGTAGTTTGCTACAGCAGCAGAAAGAAATTAATACAGGTTTCTATATTGACCTGGAGATGATATTCAGAATAAGACACCACGCCCCTGACAACACTACCAGCCCTTATCTCAGAATCACCAAGAGCCACTGACGGCCCACCACTAGCTGGCACAGCTAGCATAGCCCCAACCATGGATGTTGCTAGATTCCTCTGCCTCCCGCTGCTGCTGTGCTTAGTCCGCTCATATCAGAACTGCTGCTAAAACAGAAAAATGATAGATAATTTTTTCCCTCCACAATTTCGATTTCTTGGCATTGGCAGAACAAAAATGGGAGTCTGAGAATGGAATATGCAGAATTCCAGCTCCTGAAGCGTACAGTGGAGCCCAGCATGGCGAAATGGAACTGACAGGAAACAGGCTAATAAAGGGAAACAGAGTCAATGTAAGTATAGCATGTGGCTACGGTGCAATGTGATTGAGCAACATCTGTGACATCCCCACAGATTCTAACCCCTTCACTGCCATGGAATTACTGAATTCCCTGAAGATTGAGAAAATTGGAACTGAAGGGGGGGGGGAGAGAGAAAGAAACAAGTCAAGATCCTGAGAAGAGATTCAATTTGGTCAACATTTATTTATTTGTCATATATTTAATCAAGCTCATGCTAAATCCCAGACACAACACTCTTATGTTGCTAGAGACATAGTAATGAATAGAAGAGGCCACTCAGGGGCACCTGGGTGGCTCAATGGGTTAAAGCCTCTGCCTTCAGCTCAGGTCATGATCCCAGGGTCCTGGGATCCAGCCCCACAT